>JAVRKA010000753.1:0-55138 GCA_034508555.1 Venustoraphidia nigricollis | reverse complement strand
ATGCCAATCGGCAACTATATCTGAAATGCCTATCGGCACCTATATTTGAAATGCCTATCGGCACCTATTTTTGATAGGCCTATCGGAAACTACATCTGAAATGCCTATCAGCACCTATATTTGAAATGCCTATCGGGAACCATATCTGGAATGCCTATCAGCACCTATATTTGAAATGCCTATCGGCAACCAAATCTGAAATGCCAATCGACACCTATATTTGAATTACCTATCGGCTTCTATATCTGAAATGCCTATCGGCACCTATTTTTAAAGTGGCAATCGGCAACTATATCTGAAATGCCTATCGGCACCAATTTTAAAAATGCCTATCGGAAACTACATCTGAAATGCCTATCAGTACCTATATTTGAAATGCCTATCGGCAACTATATCTGGAATGTTTTATCGGCACCTATATTTGAAATGCCTATCGGCTTCTATATCTGAAATGCCTATTGGCAACTATTTTTAAAATGCCAATCGGCAACCACATCAGTAATGCCTATCGGCACCTATATCTGAAATGCCTTTCGGCATTTATGTCTGAAATGCCTATCGACACCTATATTTGAAATGCCTATCGGCACCTATATTTTTAATGCCTATCGGCAACTATATCTGATATGCCTATCGGCACCTATATCTGAAATGCCTATCGGCACCTATTTTTGAAATGCCTATCGTAAAATACATCTGAAATGCCTATCGGCACCTATTTTTAAATTGCCAATCGGCAACTATATCTGAAATGCCTTTCGGCACCTATATCTGAAATGCCTATCGGCACCTATTTTTTAAATGCCTATCGGAAACTACATCTGAAATGCCTATCAGCACCTATATTTGAAATGCCTATCGGCAACCATATCTGGAATGCCTATCGGCACCTATATTTGAAATGCCTGTCGGCTTCTATATCTGAAATGCCTATCGGCACCTATTTTTAAAATGCCAATCGGCAACCACATCAGAAATGCCTATCGGCACCTATATCTGAAATGCCTATCGGCACCTATTTTTGAAATGCCTATCGGAAACTACTTCTGAAATGCCTATCAGCACCTATATTTGAAATGCCTAACGGCAACCATATCCGGAATGCCTATCGGCACCTATATTTGAAATGCCTATCGGCTTCTATATCTGAAATGCCTATCGGCACGTATTTTAAAAATGCCTATCGGCACCTATTTTAAAATGCCAATCGGCAACTATATCTGAAATGCCTATCGGCACCCATATCTAAAATGCCTATCGGCACCCATATCTGAAATGCCTATCAGCACCTTTTTTTAAAATGCCAATCGGCAACTATATCTGAAATGCCTATCGGCACCTATATCTGAAATGCCTATCGGCACCTATTTTTGAAATGCCTATCGGAAACTACATCTGAAATGCCTATCAGCACATATATTTGAAATGCCTATCGGCAACCATATCTGGAATGCCTATCGGCACCTATATTTAAAATGCCTATCGGCTTCTATATCTGAAATGCCTATCGGCACCTATTTTTAAAATGCCAATCGGAAACTATATCTGAAGTGCCTATCGGTACCTATATCTGAAATGCCCATCGGCACCTATATTTGAAATGCCTATCGGCAACCGTATCTGGAATGCCTATCGGCACCTATATTTGAAATGCCTATCGGCTTCTATATCTGAAATGCCTATCGGCACCTATTTTTAAAATGCCAATCGGCAACTATATCTGAAATGCCTATCGGCACCTATATCTGAAATGCCTATCGGCACCTATTTTTGATAGGCCTATCGGAAACTACATCTGAAATTACTATCAGCACCTATATTTGAAATGCCTATCGGCAACCATATCTGAAATGCCTATCGACACCTATATTTGAAATACCTATCAGCTTCTATATCTGAAATGCCTATCAGCACCTATATTTGAAATGCCTATCGGCAACCATATCTGGAATGCCTATCGGAACCTATATTTGAAATGCCTATCGGCTTCTATATCTGAAATGCCTATCGGCACCTATTTTTAAAATGCCAATCGGCAACCACATCAGAAATGCCTATCGGCACCTATATCTGAAATGCCTTTCGGCATTTATATCTGAAATGCCTATCGACACCTATATTTGAAATACCTATCGGCTTCTATATCTGAAATGCCTATCGGCACCTATTTTTAAAATGCCAATCGGCAACTATATCTGAAATGCCTATCGGCACCTATATCTGAAATGCCTATCGGCACCTATATCTGAAATGCCTATCGGCACCTATTTTTGAAATGCCTATCGGAAACTACTTCTGAAATGCCTATCAGCACCTATATTTGTAATGCCTATCGGCAACCATATCTGGAATGCCTATCGGCACCTATATTTGAAATGCCTATCGGCTTCTATATCTGAAATGCCTATCGGCACGTATTTTAAAAATGCCTATCGGCACCTATTTTTAAAATGCCAATCGGCAACTATATCTGAAATGCCTATCGGCACCCATATCTGAAATGCCTATCGGCACCCATATCTGAAATGCCTATCAGCACCTTTTTTTAAAATGCCAATCGGCACCTATATCTGAAATGCCTATCGGCACCTATTTTTTAAATGCCTATCGGAAACTACATCTGAAATGCCTATCAGCACCTATATTTGAAATGCCTATCGGCAACCATATCTGGAATGCCTATCGGCACCTATATTTGAAATGCCTATCGGCTTCTATATCTGAAATGCCTATCGGCACCTATTTTTAAAATGCCAATCGGCAACCACATCAGAAATGCCTATCGGCACCTATATCTGAAATGCCTATTGGCACCTATTTTTGAAATGCCTATCGGAAACTACTTCTGAAATGCCTATCAGCACCTATATTTGAAATGCCTATCGGCAACCATATCCGGAATGCCTATCGGCACCTATATTTGAAATGCCTATCGGCTTCTATATCTGAAATGCCTATCGGCACGTATTTTAAAAATGCCTATCGGCACCAATTTTTAAAATGCCAATCGGCAACTATATCTGAAATGCCTATCGGCACCCATATCTAAAATGCCTATCGGCACCCATATCTGAAATGTCTATCAGCACCTTTTTTTAAAATGCCAATCGGCAACTATATCTGAAATGCCTATCGGCACCTATATCTGAAATGCCTATCGGCACCTATTTTTGAAATGCCTATCGGAAACTACATCTGAAATGCCTATCAGCACATATATTTGAAATGCCTATCGGCAACCATATCTGGAATGCCTATCGGCACCTATATTTAAAATGCCTATCGGCTTCTATATCTAAAATGCCTATCGGCACCTATTTTTAAAATGCCAATCGGAAACTATATCTGAAGTGCCTATCGGTACCTATATCTGAAATGCCCATCGGCACCTATATTTGAAATGCCTATCGGCAACCGTATCTGGAATGCCTATCGGCACCTATATTTGAAATGCCTATCGGCTTCTATATCTGAAATGCCTATCGGCACCTATTTTTAAAATGCCAATCGGCAACTATATCTGAAATGCCTATCGGCACCTATATCTGAAATGCCTATCGGCACCTATTTTTGATAGGCCTATCGGAACCTACATCTGAAATTACTATCAGCACCTATATTTGAAATGCCTATCGGCAACCATATCTGAAATGCCTATCGACACCTATATTTGAAATACCTATCAGCTTCTATATCTGAAATGCCTATCAGCACCTATATTTGAAATGCCTATCGGCAACCATATCTGGAATGCCTATCGGAACCTATATTTGAAATGCCTATCGGCTTCTATATCTGAAATGCCTATCGGCACCTATTTTTAAAATGCCAATCGGCAACCACATCAGAAATGCCTATCGGCACCTATATCTGAAATGCCTTTCGGCATTTATATCTGAAATGCCTATCGACACCTATATTTGAAATACCTATCGGCTTCTATATCTGAAATGCCTATCGGCACCTATTTTTAAAATGCCAATCGGCAACTATATCTGAAATGCCTATCGGCACCTATATCTGAAATGCCTATCGGCACCTATATCTGAAATGCCTATCGGCACCTATTTTTGAAATGCCTATCGGAAACTACTTCTGAAATGCCTATCAGCACCTATATTTGTAATGCCAATCGGCAACCATATCTGGAATGCCTATCGGCACCTATATTTGAAATGCCTATCGGCTTCTATATCTGAAATGCCTATCGGCACCTATTTTTAAAATGCCAATCGGCAACTATTTTTAAAATGCCAATCGGCAACTATATCTGAAATGCCTATCGGCACCTATTTTTGAAATGCCTATCGGAAACTACATCTGAAATGCCTATCAGCACCTATATCTGAAATGCCTATCGGCACCTATTTTTGAAATGCCTATCGGAAACTACATCTGAAATGCCTATCAGCACCTATATTTGAAATGCCTATCGGCAACCATATCTGGAATGCCTATCGGCACCTATATTTAAAATGCCTATCGGCTTCTATATCTGAAATGCCTATCGGCACCTATATCTGATATGCCTATCGGCACCTATTTTTGAAATGCCTATCGAAAACATCATCTGAAATGCCTATCAGCACCTATATTTGAAATGCCTATTGGCAACCATATCTGGAATGCGTATCGGCACCTATATTTGAACTGCCTATCGGCTTCTATATCTGAAATGCCTATCGGCACCTATTTTTAAAATGCCAATCGGCAACTATATCTGAAGTGCCTATCGGCACCTATATCTGAAATGCCTATCGGCACCTATTTTTGAAATGCCTATCGGAAACTACATCTGAAATGCCTATCAGCACCTATATTTGAAATGCCTATCGGCACCTATATCTGAAATGCCTATCGGCACCTATTTTTGAAATGCCTATCGGAAACTACATCTGAAATGCCTATCGGCACCTATTTTTAAAATGCCAATCGGCAACTATATCTGACATGCCTATCGGCACCTATATCTGAATGCCTATCGGCACCTATTTTTAAGATGCCAATTGGCAACTATATCTGAAATGCCTATCGGCACCTATATTTGAAATGCCTATCGGCAACCGTATCTGGAATGCCTATCGGCACCTATATTTGAAATGCCTATCGGCTTCTATATTTGAAATGCCTATCGGCACCTATTTTTAAAATGCCAATCGGCAACCACATCAGAAATGCCAATCAGCAACTATATCTAAAATGCCTTTCGGCACCTATACCTGAAATGCCTATCGGCACCTATTTTTGAAATGCCTATCGGAAACTACATCTGAAATGCCTATCAGCACCTATATTTGAAATGCCTATCGGCAACCATATCTGGAATGCCTATCGGCACCTATATTTGAAATGCCTATCGGCTTCTATATCTGAAATGCCTATCGGCACCTATTTTTAAAATGCCAATCGGCAACCACATCAGAAATGCCTATCGGCAACTATATCTGAAATGCCTATCGGCACCTATATCTGAAATGCCCATCGGCACCTATTTTTGAAATGCCTATCGGAAACTACATCTGAAATGCCTATCAGCACCTATATTTGAAATGCCTATCGGCAACCATATCTGGAATGCCTATCGGCACCTATATTTAAAATGCCTATCGGCTTCTATATCTGAAATGCCTATCGGCACCTATTTTTAAAATGCCAATCGGCAACTATATCTAAAATGCCTATCGGCACCTATATCTGATATGCTTATCGGCACCTATTTTTGAAATTCCTATCGGAAACTACATCTGAAATGCCTATCAGCACCTATATTTGAAATGCCTATCGGCAACCATATCTGGAATGCCTATCGGCACCTATATTTGAAATGCCTATCGGCTTCTATATCTGAAATGCCTATCGGCACCTATTTTTAAAATGCCAATCGGCAACTATATCTGAAATGCCTATCGGCACCTATATCTGAAATGCCTATCGGCACCTATTTTTGAAATGCCTATCGGAAACTACATCTGAAATGCCTATCAGCACCTATATTTGAAATGCCTATCGGCAACCATATCTGGAATGCCTATCGGCACGTATATTTGAAATGCCTATCGGCTTCTATATCTGAAATGCCTATCGGCACCTATTTTTAAAATACCAATCGGCAACTATATCTGAAATGCCTATCGGCACCTATATCTGAAATGCCTATCGGCACTTATTTTTGAAATGCTTATCGGAAACTACATCTGAAATGCCTATCAGCACCTATGTTTGAAATGCCTATCGGCAACCATATCTGGAATGCTTATCGGCACCTATTTTTAAAATGCCAATCGGCAACCACATCAGAAATGCCTATCGGCACCTATATCTGAAATGCCTTTCGGCATTTATATCTGAAATGCCTATCGACACCTATATTTGAAATTACTATCGGCTTCTATATCTGAAATGCCTATCGGCACCTATTTTTAAAATGCCAATCGGCAACTATATCTGAAATGCCTATCGGCACCTATATCTGAAATGCCTATCGGCACCTATATCTGAAATGCCTATCGGCACCTATTTTTGAAATGCCTATCGGAAACTACTTCTGAAATGCCTATCATCACCTATATTTGAAATGCCTATCGGCACCTATATTTGAAATGCCCATCGGCTTCTATATCTGAAATGCCTTTCGGCACGTATTTTAAAAATGCCTATCGGCACCTATTTTTAAAATGCCAATCGGCAACTATATCTGAAATGCCTATCGGCACCCATATCTGAAATGCCTATCGGCACCCATATCTGCAATGCCTATCAGCACCTTTTTTTAAAATGCCAATCGGCAACTATATCTGAAATGCCTATTGGCACCTATTTTTAAAATGACAATCGGCAACCACATCAGTAATGCCTATCGGCACCTATATCTGAAATGCCTTTCGGCATTTATGTCTGAAATGCCTATCGACACCTATATTTGAAATGCCTATCGGCACCTATATTTTAAATACCTATCGGCAACTATATCTGATATGCCTATCGGCACCTATATTTGAAATGCCTATCGGCTTCTATATCTGAAATGCCTATCGGCACCTATTTTAAAAATGCCAATCGGCAAACACATCAGAAATGCCTATCAGCACCTATATCTGAAATGCCTATCGGCACCTATTTTTGAAATGCCTATCGGAAACAACTTCTGAAATGCCTATCAGCACCTATATTTGAAATGTCTATCGGCAACCATATCTGGAATGCCTATCGGCACCTATATTTGAAATGCCTATCGGCTTCTATATCTGAAATGCCTATCGGCACCTATTTTTAAAATGCCAATCGGCAACCACATCAGAAATGCCTATCGGCACCTATATCTGAAATGCCTATCGGCACCTATTTTTGAAATGCCTATTGGAAACTACTTCTGAAATGCCTATCAGCACCTATATTTGAAATGCCTATCGGCAACCATATCTGGAATGCTTATCGGCACCTATATTTGAAATGCCTATCGGCTTCTATATCTGAAATGCCTATCGGCACGTATTTTAAAAATGCCTATCGGCACCTATTTTTAAAATGCAAATCGGCAACTATATCTGAAATGCCTATCGGCACCCATATCTGAAATGCCTATCGGCACCCATATCTGAAATGCCTATCAGCACCTTTTTTTAAAATGCCAATCGGCAACTATATCTGAAATGCCTATCGGCACCTATATCTGATATGCCTATCGGCACCGATTTTTGAAATGCCTATCGGAAACTACATCTGAAATGCCTATCAGCACCTATATTTGAAAGGCCTATTGGCAACCATATCTGGAATGCCTATCGGCACCTATATTTGAACTGCCTATCGGCTTCTATATCTGAAATGCCTATCGGCACCTATTTTTAAAATGCCAATCGGCAACTATATCTGAAATGCCTATCGGCACCTATATCTGAAATGCCTATCGGCACTTATTTTTGAAATGCCTATCGGACACTACATCTGAAATGCCTATCAGCACCTATATTTGAAATGCCTATCGGCAACCATATCTGGAATGCCTATCGGCACCTATTTTTAAAATACCAATCGGCAACTATATCTGAAATGCCTATCGGCACCTATATCTGAAATGCCTATCGGCACTTATTTTTGAAATGCTTATCGGAAACTACATCTGAAATGCCTATCAGCACCTATGTTTGAAATGCCTATCGGCAACCATATCTGGAATGCTTATCGGCACCTATATTTGAAATGCCTATCGGCTTCTATATCAGAAATGCCTATCGGCACCTATTTTTAAAATGCCAATCGACATCTATATCTGAAATGCCTATCGGCACCTATTTTTTAAATGCCTTTGGGAAACTACATCTGAAATGCCTATCTGCACCTATATTTGAAATGCCTATCGGCAACTATATCTGAAGTGCCTATCGGTACCTATATCTGAAATGCCCATCGGCACCTATTTTTGAAATGCCTATCGGAAACTACGTCTGAAATGCCTATCAGCACCTATATTAGAAATGCCTATCGGCAACCACATCAGAAATGCCTATCGGCACCTATATCTGAAATGCCTTTCGGCATTTATATCTGAAATGCCTATCGACACCTATATTTGAAATGCCTATCGGCACCTATATTTTAAATGCCTATTGGCAACTATATCTGATATGCCTATCGGCACCTATATCTGAAATGCCTATCGGCACCTATTTTTGAAATGCCTATCGGAAACTACATCTGAAATGCCTATCGGCACCAATTTTAAAAATGCCAATCGGCAACTATATCTGAAATGCCTATCGGCACCTATATCTGAAATGCCTATCGGCACCTATTTTTGAAATGTCTATCGGAAACTACATCTGAAATGCCTATCAGCACCTATATTTGAAATGCCTATCGGCAAACATATCTGGAATGCCTATCGGCACCTATATTTGAAATGCCTATCGGCTTCTATATTTGAAATGCCTATCGGCACCTATTTTTAAAATGCCAATTGGCAACTATATCTGATATGCTTATCGGCATCTATAACTGAAATGCCAATCGGCACCTATTTTTGAAATGCCTATCGCAAACTACATCTGAAATGCCTATTAGCACCTATATTTGAAATGCCTATCGGCAACCATATCTGGAATGCCTATCGGCACCTATATTTGAAATGCCTATCGGCTTCTAAATCTGAAATGCCTATCGGCACCTATTTTTATAATGCCAATCGGCAACTATATCTGAAATGCCTATCGGCACCTATATCTGAAATGCCTATCGGCACCTATTTTTGAAATGCCTATCTTAAACTACATCTGAAATGCCTATCAGCACCTATATTTGAAAGGCCTAACGGCAACCATATCTGGAATGCCTATCGGCACCTATATTTGAAATGCCTATAGGCACCTATTTTTAAAATGCCAATCGGCAACTATATCTGAAATGCCTATCGGCACCTATATCTGAAATGCCTATCGGCACTTATTTTTGAAATGCCTATCGGAAACTACATCTGAAATGCCTATCAACACCGATATTTGAAATGCCTATCGGCAACCATATCTGGAATGCCTATCGGCACCTATATTTGAAATGCCTATCGGCTTCTATATCTGAAATGCCTATCGGCACCTATTTTTAAAATGCCAATCGGCAACTATATCTGAAATTACTATCGGCACCTATATCTGAAATGCCTATCGGCACTTATTTTTGAAATGCCTATCGGACACTACATCAAAAAAGCCTATCAGCACCTATATTTGAAATGCCTATCGGCAACCATATCTGAAATGCCTATCAGCACCTATATTTGAAATGCCTATCGGCAACCATATCTGAAATGCCTATCGACACCTATATTTGAAATACCTATCAGCTTCTATATCTGAAATGCCTATCGGCACCCATATCTGAAATGCCAATCGGCACCAATTTTTGAAAAGCCTATCGGAAACTACATCTAAAATGCCTATCAGCACCTATATTTGAAATGCCTATCGGCAACTAAATCTGGAATGCCTATCGGCACCTATATTTGAAATGCCTATCGGCTTCTATATCTGAAATGCCTATTGGCACCT
Organism: Venustoraphidia nigricollis; assembly: GCA_034508555.1. Taxonomy (NCBI): domain Eukaryota; kingdom Metazoa; phylum Arthropoda; class Insecta; order Raphidioptera; family Raphidiidae; genus Venustoraphidia; species Venustoraphidia nigricollis. The sequence continues at coordinate 45,098 of JAVRKA010000753.1, read as the reverse complement.
ATTTTTAAAATGCCAATCGGCAACCACATCAGTAATGCCTATCGGCACCTATATCTGAAATGCCTTTCGGCATTTATGTCTGAAATGCCTATCGACACCTATATTTGAAATGCCTATCGGCACCTATATTTTAAATACCTATCGGCAACTATATCTGATATGCCTATCGGCACCTATATTTGAAATGCCTATCGGCTTCTATATCTGAAATGCCTATCGGCACCTATTTTAAAAATGCCAATCGGCAAACACATCAGAAATGCCTATCAGCACCTATATCTGAAATGCCTATCGGCACCTATTTTTGAAATGCCTATCGGAAACAACTTCTGAAATGCCTATCAGCACCTATATTTGAAATGTCTATCGGCAACCATATCTGGAATGCCTATCGGCACCTATATTTGAAATGCCTATCGGCTTCTATATCTGAAATGCCTATCGGCACCTATTTTTAAAATGCCAATCGGCAACCACATCAGAAATGCCTATCGGCACCTATATCTGAAATGCCTATCGGCACCTATTTTTGAAATGCCTATTGGAAACTACTTCTGAAATGCCTATCAGCACCTATATTTGAAATGCCTATCGGCAACCATATCTGGAATGCCTATCGGCACCTATATTTGAAATGCCTATCGGCTTCTATATCTGAAATGCCTATCGGCACGTATTTTAAAAATGCCTATCGGCACCTATTTTTAAAATGCAAATCGGCAACTATATCTGAAATGCCTATCGGCACCCATATCTGAAATGCCTATCGGCACCCATATCTGAAATGCCTATCAGCACCTTTTTTTAAAATGCCAATCGGCAACTATATCTGAAATGCCTATCGGCACCTATATCTGATATGCCTATCGGCACCGATTTTTGAAATGCCTATCGGAAACTACATCTGAAATGCCTATCAGCACCTATATTTGAAAGGCCTATTGGCAACCATATCTGGAATGCCTATCGGCACCTATATTTGAACTGCCTATCGGCTTCTATATCTGAAATGCCTATCGGCACCTATTTTTAAAATGCCAATCGGCAACTATATCTGAAATGCCTATCGGCACCTATATCTGAAATGCCTATCGGCACTTATTTTTGAAATGCCTATCGGACACTACATCTGAAATGCCTATCAGCACCTATATTTGAAATGCCTATCGGCAACCATATCTGGAATGCCTATCGGCACGTATATTTGAAATGCCTATCGGCTTCTATATCTGAAATGCCTATCGGCACCTATTTTTAAAATACCAATCGGCAACTATATCTGAAATGCCTATCGGCACCTATATCTGAAATGCCTATCGGCACTTATTTTTGAAATGCTTATCGGAAACTACATCTGAAATGCCTATCAGCACCTATGTTTGAAATGCCTATCGGCAACCATATCTGGAATGCTTATCGGCACCTATATTTGAAATGCCTATCGGCTTCTATATCAGAAATGCCTATCGGCACCTATTTTTAAAATGCCAATCGACATCTATATCTGAAATGCCTATCGGCACCTATTTTTTAAATGCCTTTGGGAAACTACATCTGAAATGCCTATCTGCACCTATATTTGAAATGCCTATCGGCAACTATATCTGAAGTGCCTATCGGTACCTATATCTGAAATGCCCATCGGCACCTATTTTTGAAATGCCTATCGGAAACTACGTCTGAAATGCCTATCAGCACCTATATTAGAAATGCCTATCGGCAACCACATCAGAAATGCCTATCGGCACCTATATCTGAAATGCCTTTCGGCATTTATATCTGAAATGCCTATCGACACCTATATTTGAAATGCCTATCGGCACCTATATTTTAAATGCCTATTGGCAACTATATCTGATATGCCTATCGGCACCTATATCTGAAATGCCTATCGGCACCTATTTTTGAAATGCCTATCGGAAACTACATCTGAAATGCCTATCGGCACCAATTTTAAAAATGCCAATCGGCAACTATATCTGAAATGCCTATCGGCACCTATATCTGAAATGCCTATCGGCACCTATTTTTGAAATGTCTATCGGAAACTACATCTGAAATGCCTATCAGCACCTATATTTGAAATGCCTATCGGCAAACATATCTGGAATGCCTATCGGCACCTATATTTGAAATGCCTATCGGCTTCTATATTTGAAATGCCTATCGGCACCTATTTTTAAAATGCCAATTGGCAACTATATCTGATATGCTTATCGGCATCTATAACTGAAATGCCAATCGGCACCTATTTTTGAAATGCCTATCGCAAACTACATCTGAAATGCCTATTAGCACCTATATTTGAAATGCCTATCGGCAACCATATCTGGAATGCCTATCGGCACCTATATTTGAAATGCCTATCGGCTTCTAAATCTGAAATGCCTATCGGCACCTATTTTTATAATGCCAATCGGCAACTATATCTGAAATGCCTATCGGCACCTATATCTGAAATGCCTATCGGCACCTATTTTTGAAATGCCTATCTTAAACTACATCTGAAATGCCTATCAGCACCTATATTTGAAAGGCCTAACGGCAACCATATCTGGAATGCCTATCGGCACCTATATTTGAAATGCCTATAGGCACCTATTTTTAAAATGCCAATCGGCAACTATATCTGAAATGCCTATCGGCACCTATATCTGAAATGCCTATCGGCACTTATTTTTGAAATGCCTATCGGAAACTACATCTGAAATGCCTATCAACACCGATATTTGAAATGCTAATCGGCAACCATATCTGGAATGCCTATCGGCACCTATATTTGAAATGCCTATCGGCTTCTATATCTGAAATGCCTATCGGCACCTATTTTTAAAATGCCAATCGGCAACTATATCTGAAATTACTATCGGCACCTATATCTGAAATGCCTATCGGCACTTATTTTTGAAATGCCTATCGGACACTACATCAAAAAAGCCTATCAGCACCTATATTTGAAATGCCTATCGGCAACCATATCTGAAATGCCTATCAGCACCTATATTTGAAATGCCTATCGGCAACCATATCTGAAATGCCTATCGACACCTATATTTGAAATACCTATCAGCTTCTATATCTGAAATGCCTATCGGCACCCATATCTGAAATGCCAATCGGCACCAATTTTTGAAAAGCCTATCGGAAACTACATCTAAAATGCCTATCAGCACCTATATTTGAAATGCCTATCGGCAACTAAATCTGGAATGCCTATCGGCACCTATATTTGAAATGCCTATCGGCTTCTATATCTGAAATGCCTATTGGCACCTATTTTTAAAATGCCAATCGGCAACCACATCAGTAATGCCTATCGGCACCTATATCTGAAATGCCTTTCGGCATTTATGTCTGAAATGCCTATCGACACCTATATTTGAAATGCCTATCGGCACCTATATTTTAAATGCCTATCGGCAACTATATCTGATATGCCTATCGGCACCTATATCTGAAATGCCTATCGGCACCTATTTTTGAAATGCCTATCGTAAAATACATCTGAAATGCCTATCGGCACCTATTTTTAAAATGCCAATCGGCAACTATATCTGAAATGCCTTTCGGCACCTATATCTGAAATGCCTATCGGCACCTATTTTTGAAATGCCTATCGGAAACTACATCTGAAATGCCTATCAGCACCTATATTTGAAATGCCTATCGGCAACCATATCTGGAATGCCTATCGGCACCTATATTTGAAATGCCTATCGGCTTCTATATCTGAAATGCCTATCGGCACCTATTTTTAAAATGCCAATCGGCAACCACATCAGAAATGCCTATCGGCACCTATATCTGAAATGCCTTTCGGCATTTATATCTGAAATGCCTATCGACACCTATATTTGAAATACCTATCGGCTTCTATATCTGAAATGCCTATCGGCACCTATTTTTAAAATGCCAATCGGCAACTATATCTGAAATGCCTATCGGCACCTATATCTGAAATGCCTATCGGCACCTATATCTGAAATGCCTATCGGCACCTATTTTTGAAATGCCTATCGGAAACTACTTCTGAAATGCCTATCATCACCTATATTTGAAATGCCTATCGGCACCTATATTTGAAATGCCCATCGGCTTCTATATCTGAAATGCCTTTCGGCACGTATTTTAAAAATGCCTATCGGCACCTATTTTTAAAATGCCAATCGGCAACTATATCTGAAATGCCTATCGGCACCCATATCTGAAATGCCTATCGGCACCCATATCTGAAATGCCTATCAGCACCTTTTTTTAAAATGCCAATCGGCAACTATATCTGAAATGCCTATTGGCACCTATTTTTAAAATGCCAATCGGCAACCACATCAGTAATGCCTATCGGCACCTATATCTGAAATGCCTTTCGGCATTTATGTCTGAAATGCCTATCGACACCTATATTTGAAATGCCTATCGGCACCTATATTTTAAATACCTATCGGCAACTATATCTGATATGCCTATCGGCACCTATATTTGAAATGCCTATCGGCTTCTATATCTGAAATGCCTATCGGCACCTATTTTAAAAATGCCAATCGGCAAACACATCAGAAATGCCTATCAGCACCTATATCTGAAATGCCTATCGGCACCTATTTTTGAAATGCCTATCGGAAACAACTTCTGAAATGCCTATCAGCACCTATATTTGAAATGTCTATCGGCAACCATATCTGGAATGCCTATCGGCACCTATATTTGAAATGCCTATCGGCTTCTATATCTGAAATGCCTATCGGCACCTATTTTTAAAATGCCAATCGGCAACCACATCAGAAATGCCTATCGGCACCTATATCTGAAATGCCTATCGGCACCTATTTTTGAAATGCCTATTGGAAACTACTTCTGAAATGCCTATCAGCACCTATATTTGAAATGCCTATCGGCAACCATATCTGGAATGCCTATCGGCACCTATATTTGAAATGCCTATCGGCTTCTATATCTAAAATGCCTATCGGCACGTATTTTAAAAATGCCTATCGGCACCTATTTTTAAAATGCAAATCGGCAACTATATCTGAAATGCCTATCGGCACCCATATCTGAAATGCCTATCGGCACCCATATCTGAAATGCCTATCAGCACCTTTTTTTAAAATGCCAATCGGCAACTATATCTGAAATGCCTATCGGCACCTATATCTGATATGCCTATCGGCACCGATTTTTGAAATGCCTATCGGAAACTACATCTTAAATGCCTATCAGCACCTATATTTGAAATGCCTATCGGCAACCATATCTGGAATGCCTATCGGCACCTATATTTAAAATGCCTATCGGCTTCTATATCTGAAATGCCTATCGGCACCTATTTTTAAAATGCCAATCGGCAACTATATCTGAAATGCCTATCGGCACCTATATCTGATATGCCTATCGGCACCTATTTTTGAAATTCCTATCGGAAACTACATCTGAAATGCCTATTAGCACCTATATTTGAAAGGCCTATTGGCAACCATATCTGGAATGCCTATCGGCACCTATATTTGAACTGCCTATCGGCTTCTATATCTGAAATGCCTATCGGCACCTATTTTTAAAATGCCAATCGGCAACTATATCTGAAATGCCTATCGGCACCTATATCTGAAATGCCTATCGGCACTTATTTTTGAAAAGCCTATCGGAAACTACTTCTGAAATGCCTATCATCACCTATATTTGAAATGCCTATCGGCACCTATATTTGAAATGCCCATCGGCTTCTATATCTGAAATGCCTTTCGGCACTTATTTTAAAAATGCCTATCGGCACCTATTTTTAAAATGCCAATCGGCAACTATATCTGAAATGCCTATCGGCACCCATATCTGAAATGCCTATCGGCACCCATATCTGAAATGCCTATCAGCACCTTTTTTTAAAATGCCAATCGGCAACTATATCTGAAATGCCTATTGGCACCTATTTTTAAAATGCCAATCGGCAACCACATCAGTAATGCCTATCGGCACCTATATCTGAAATGCCTTTCGGCATTTATGTCTGAAATGCCTATCGACACCTATATTTGAAATGCCTATCGGCTTCTATATTTGAAATGCCTATCGGCACCTATTTTTAAAATGCCAATCGGCAACTATATCTGAAATGCCTATCGGCACCTATATCTGAAATGCCTATCGGCACTTATTTTTGAAATGCCTATCGGAAACTACATCTGAAATGCCTATCAGCACCTATATTTGAAATGCCTATCGGCAACCATATCTGGAATGCCTATCGGCACCTATATTTGAAATGCCTATCGGCTTCTATATCTAAAATGCCTATCGATACCTATTTTTAAAATGCCAATCGGCAACTATATCTGAAATGCCTATCGGCACCTATATCTGAAATGCCTATCGGCACTTATTTTTGAAATGCTTATCGGAAACTACATCTGAAATGCCTATCAGCACCTATGTTTGAAATGCCTATCAGCAACCATATCTGGAATGCTTATCGGCACCTATATTTGAAATGCCTAACGGCTTCTATATCTGAAATGCCTATCGGCTCCTATTTTTAAAATGCGAATCGACAACTATATCTGAAATGCCTATCGGCACCTATATCTGAAATGCCTATCGGCAACTATATCTGAAATGCCTATCGGCACCTATATCTGTAATGCCTATCGGCACTTATTTTTGAAATGCCTATCGGAAACTACATCTGAAATGCCTATCAGCACCTATATTTGAAATGCCTATCGGCAACCATATCTGGAATGCCTATCGGCACCTATATTTGAAATGCCTATCGGCTTCTATATCTAAAATGCCTATCGGCACCTATTTTAAAAATGCCAATCGGCAAACACATCAGAAATGCCTATCAGCACCTATATCTGAAATGCCTATCGGCACCTATTTTTGAAATGCCTATCGGAAACAACTTCTGAAATGCCTATCAGCACCTATATTTGAAATGTCTATCGGCAACCATATCTGGAATGCCTATCGGCACCTATATTTGAAATGCCTATCGGCTTCTATATCTGAAATGCCTATCGGCACCTATTTTTAAAATGCCAATCGGCAACCACATCAGAAATGCCTATCGGCACCTATATCTGAAATGCCTATCGGCACCTATTTTTGAAATGCCTATTGGAAACTACTTCTGAAATGCCTATCAGCACCTATATTTGAAATGCCTATCGGCAACCATATCTGGAATGCCTATCGGCACCTATATTTGAAATGCCTATCGGCTTCTATATCTGAAATGCCTATCGGCACGTATTTTAAAAATGCCTATCGGCACCTATTTTTAAAATGCAAATCGGCAACTATATCTGAAATGCCTATCGGCACCCATATCTGAAATGCCTATCGGCACCCATATCTGAAATGCCTATCAGCACCTCTTTTTAAAATGCCAATCGGCAACTATATCTGAAATGCCTATCGGCACCTATATCTGATATGCCTATCGGCACCGATTTTTGAAATGCCTATCGGAAACTACATCTGAAATGCCTATCAGCACCTATATTTGAAATGCCTATCGGCAACCATATCTGGAATGCCTATCGGCACCTATATTTAAAATGCCTATCGGCTTCTATATCTGAAATGCCTATCGGCACCTATTTTTAAAATGCCAATCGGCAACTATATCTGAAATGCCTATCGGCACCTATATCTGAAATGCCTATCGGCACTTATTTTTGAAATGCTTATCGGAAACTACATCTGAAATGCCTATCAGCACCTATGTTTGAAATGCCTATCGGCAACCATATCTGGAATGCTTATCGGCACCTATATTTGAAATGCCTATCGGCTTCTATCGACACCTATTTTTAAAATGCCAATCGACAACTATATCTGAAATGCCTATCGGCAACTATATCTGAAATGCCTATCGGCACCTATTTTTTAAATGCCTTTCGGAAACTACATCTGAAATGCCTATCTGCACCTATATTTGAAATGCCTATCGGCAACTATATCTGAAGTGCCTATCGGTACCTATATCTGAAATGCCCATCGGCACCTATTTTTGAAATGCCTATCGGAAACTACGTCTGAAATGCCTATCAGCACCTATATTAGAAATGCCTATCGGCAACCACATCAGAAATGCCTATCGGCACCTATATCTGAAATGCCTTTCGGCATTTATATCTGAAATGCCTATCGCCACCTATATTTGAAATGCCTATCGGCACCTATATTTTAAATGCCTACTGGCAACTATATCTGATATGCCTATCGGCACCTATATCTGAAATGCCTATCGGCACCTATTTTTGAAATGCCTATCGGAAACTACATCTGAAATGCCTATCGGCACCTATTTTAAAAATGCCAATCGGCAACTATATCTGAAATGCCTATCGGCACCTATATCTGAAATGCCTATCGGCACCTATTTTTGAAATGTCTATCGGAAACTACATCTGAAATGCCTATCAGCACCTATATTTGAAATGCCTATCGGCAAACATATCTGGAATGCCTATCGGCACCTATATTTGAAATGCCTATCGGCTTCTATATTTGAAATGCCTATCGGCACCTATTTTTAAAATGCCAATTGGCAACTATATCTGATATGCTTATCGGCAGCTATAACTGAAATGCCAATCGGCACCTATTTTTGAAATGCCTATCGCAAACTACATCTGAAATGCCTATTAGCACCTATATTTGAAATGCCTATCGGCAACCATATCTGGAATGCCTATCGGCACCTATATTTGAAATGCCTATCGGCTTTTAAATCTGAAATGCCTATCGGCACCTATTTTTATAATGCCAATCGGCAACTATATCTGAAATGCCTATCGGCACCTATATCTGAAATGCCTATCGGCACCTATTTTTGAAATGCCTATCTTAAACTACATCTGAAATGCCTATCAGCACCTATATTTGAAAGGCCTAACGGCAACCATATCTGGAATGCCTATCGGCACCTATATTTGAAATGCCTATCGGCACCTATTTTTAAAATGCCAATCGGCAACTATATCTGAAATGCCTATCGGCACCTATATCTGAAATGCCTATCGGCACTTATTTTTGAAATGCCTATCGGAAACTACATCTGAAATGCCTATCAGCACCTATATTTGAAATGCCTATCGGCAACCATATCTGGAATGCCTATCGGCACCTATATTTGAAATGCCTATCGGCTTCTATATCTAAAATGCCTATCGATACCTATTTTTAAAATGCCAATCGGCAACTATATCTGAAATGCCTATCGGCACCTATATCTGAAATGCCTATCGGCACTTATTTTTGAAATGCTTATCGGAAACTACATCTGAAATGCCTATCAGCACCTATGTTTGAAATGCCTATCAGCAACCATATCTGGAATGCTTATCGGCACCTATATTTGAAATGCCTAACGGCTTCTATATCTGAAATGCCTATCGGCTCCTATTTTTAAAATGCGAATCGACAACTATATCTGAAATGCCTATCGGCACCTATATCTGAAATGCCTATCGGCACCCATATCTGAAATGCCTATCGGCACCTATATCTGAAATGCCTATCGGCACTTATTTTTGAAATGCTTATCGGAAACTACATCTGAAACGCCTATCAGCACCTATGTTTAAATACCTATCGGCAACCATATCTGGAATGCTTATCGACACCTATATTTGAAATACCTATCGGCTTCTATATCTGAAATGCCTATCGGCACCTATTTTTAAAGTGGCAATCGGCAACTATATCTGAAATGCCTACCGGCACCTATATCTGAAATGCCTATCGGCACCAATTTTTGAAATGCCTATCGGAAACTACATCTGGAATGCCCATCGGCACCTATATTTGAAATGCCTATCGGCTTCTATATCTGAATTGCCTATTGGCACCTATTTTTAAAATGCCAATCGGCAACCACATCAGTAATGCCTATTGGCACCTATATCTGAAATGCCTTTCGGCATTTATGTCTGAAATGCCTATCGACACCTATATTTGAAATGCCTATCGGCACCTATTTTTGAAATGCCTATCGTAAAATACATCTGAAATGCCTATCGGCACCTATTTTAAAAATGCCAATCGGCAACTATATCTGAAATGCCTTTCGGCACCTATATCTGAAATGCCTATCGGCACCTATTTTTGAAATGCCTATCGGAAACTACATCTGAAATGCCTATCAGCACCTATATTTGAAATGCCTATCGGCAACCATATCTGGAATGCCTATCGGCACCTATATTTGAAATGCCTATCGGCTTCTATATCTGAAATGCCTATCGGCACCTATTTTTAAAATGCCAATCGGCAACCACATCACAAATGCCTATCGGCACCTATATCTGAAATGCCTTTCGGCATTTATATCTGAAATGCCTATCGACACCTATATTTGAAATGCCTATCGGCACCTATATTTTAATTGCCTATTGGCAACTATATCTGATATGCCTATCGGCACCTATATCTGAAATGCCTATCGGCACCTATTTTTGAAATGCCTATCGGAAACTACATCTGAAATGCCTATCGGCACCTATTTTTAAAATGCCAATCGGCAACTATATCTGAAATGCCTATCGGCACCTATATCTGAAATGCCTATCGGCACCTATTTTTGAAATGCCTATCGGAAACTACATCTGAAATGCCTATCAGCACCTATATTTCAAATGCCTATCGGCAACCATATCTGGTATGCCTATCGGCACCTATATTTGAAATGCCTATCGGCTTCAATATCTGAAATGCCTATCGGCACCTATTTTTAGGATGCCAATTGGCAACAATATCTGAAATGCCTATCGGCACCTATATTTGAAATGCCTATCGGCAACCGTATCTGGAATGCCTATCGGCACCTATATTTGAAATGCCTATCGGCTTCTATATCTGAAATGCCTATCGGCACCTATTTTTAAAATGCCAATCGGCAACTATATCTGAAGTGCCTATCGGCACCTATATCTGAAATGCCCATCGGCACCTATTTTTGAAATGCCTATCGGAAACTATATCTGAAATGCCTATCAGCACCTATATTAGAAATGCCTATCGGCAACCTCATCAGAAATGCCTATCGGCACATATATCTGAAATGCCTTTCGGCATTTATGTCTGAAATGCCTATAGACACCTATATTTGAAATGCCTATTGGCACCTATATTTTAAATGCCTATTGGCAACTATATGTGATATGCCTATCGGCACCTATATCTGAAATGCCTATCGGCAACTATTTTTGAAATGCCTATCGGAAACTACATCTGAAATGCCTATCGGCACCTATTTTTAAAATGCCAATCGGCAACTATATCTGAAATGCCTATCGGCACCTATATCTGAAATGCCTATCGGCACCTATTTTTGAAATGCCTATCGGAAACTACATCAGAAATGCCTATCAGCACCTATATTTGAAATGCCTATCGGCAACCATATCTGGAATGCCTATCGGCACCTATATTTGAAATGCCTATCGGTTTCTATATCTAAAATGCCTATCGGTTTCTATATCTAAAATGCCTATCGGCACCTATTTTTAAGATGCCAATTGGCAACTATATCTGAAATGCCTATCGGCACCTACATTTGAAATGCCTATCGGCAACCGTATCTGGAATGCCTATCGGCACCTATATTTAAAATGCCTATCGGCATCTATATCTGAAATGCCTATCGGCACCTATTTTTAAAATGCCAATCGGCAACTATATCTGAAATGCCTATCGGCACCTATATCTGAAATGCCTATCGGCACCTATTTTTGATAGGCCTATCGGAAACTACATCTGAAATGCCTATCAGCACCTATATTTGAAATGCCTATCGGCAACTATATCTGAAATGCCTATCGACACCTATATTTGAAATACCTATCAGCTTCTATATCTGAAATGCCTATCGGCACCTATTTTTAAAATGCCAATCGGCAACTATATCTGAAATGCCTATCGGCACCTATATTTGAAATGCCTATCGGCACCTATTTTTGATAGGCCTATCGGAAACTACATCTGAAATGCCTATCAGCACCTATTATTTGAAATGCCTATCGGCAACCATATCTGAAATGCCTATCAGCACCTATATTTGAAATGCCTATCGGCAACCAAATCTGAAATGCCAATCGACACCTATATTTGAAATACCTATCGGCTTCTATATCTGAAATGCCTATCGGCACCTATTTTTAAAGTGGCAATCGGCAACTATATCTGAAATGCCTATCGGCACCAATTTTTAAAATGCCTATCGGAAACTACATCTGAAATGCCTATCAGCACCTATATTTGAAATGCCTATCGGCAACTATATCTGGAATGTTTTATCGGCACCTATATTTGAAATGCCTATCGGCTTCTATATCTGAAATGCCTATTGGCAACTATTTTTAAAATGCCAATCGGCAACCACATCAGTAATGCCTATCGGCACCTATATCTGAAAATGCCTTTCGGCATTTATGTCTGAGATGCCTATCGACACCTATATTTGAAATGCCTATCGGCACCTATATTTTTAAATGCCTATCGGCAACTATATCTGATATGCCTATCGGCGCCTAAATCTGAAATGCCTATCGGCACTTATTTTTGAAATGCCTATCGTAAAATACATCTGAAATGCCTATCGGCACCTATTTTTAAAATGCCAATCGGCAACTATATCTGAAATGCCTTTCGGCACCTTTATCTGAAATGCCTATCGGCACCTATTTTTTAAATGCCTATCGGAAACTACATCTGAAATGCCTATCAGCACCTATATTTGAAATGCCTATCGGCAACCATATCTGGAATGCCTATCGGCACCTATATTTGAAATGCCTATCGGCTTCTATATCTGAAATGCCTATCGGCACCTATTTTTAAAATGCCAATCGGCAACCACATCAGAAATGCCTATCGGCACCTATATCTGAAATGCCTATCGGCACCCATATCTGAAATGCCTATCAGCACCTTTTTTTAAAATGCCAATCGGCAACTATATCTGAAATGCCTATTGGCACCTATATCTGAAATGCCTATCGGCACCTATTTTTGAAATGCCTATCGGAAACTACATCTGAAATGCCTATCAGCACATATATTTGAAATGCCTATCGGCAACCATATCTGGAATGCCTATCGGCACCTATATTTAAAATGCCTATCGGCTTCTATATCTGAAATGCCTATCGGCACCTATTTTTAAAATGCCAATCGGCAAATATATCTGAAGTGCCTATCGGTACCTATATCTGAAATGCCCATCGGCACCTATATTGGAAATGCCTATCGGCAACCGTATCTGGAATGCCTATCGGCACCTATATTTGAAATGCCTATCGGCTTCTATATCTGAAATGCCTATCGGCACCTATTTTTAAAATGCCAATCGGCAACTATATCTGAAATGCCTATCGGCACCTATATCTGAAATGCCTATCGGCACCTATTTTTGATAGGCCTATCGGAAACTACATCTGAAATTCCTATCAGCACCTATATTTGAAATGCCTATCGGCAACCATATCTGAAATGCCTATCGACACCTATATTTGAAATACCTATCAGCTTCTATATCTGAAATGCCTATCGGCACCTATATCTGAAATGCCTATCGGCACCAATTTTTGAAATGCCTATCGGAAACTACATCTGAAATGCCTATCAACACCTATATTTGAAATGCCTATCGGCAACTATATCTGGAATGCCTATCGGCACCTATATTTGAAATGCCTATCGGCTTCTATATCTGAAATGCCTATTGGCACCTATTTTTAAAATGCCAATCGGCAACCACATCAGTAATGCCTATCGGCACCTATATCTGAAATGCCTTTCGGCATTTATGTCTGAAATGCCTATCGACTCCTATATTTGAAATGCCTATCGGCACCTATATTTTAAATGCCTATCGGCAACTATATCTGATATGCCTATCGGCACCTATATCTGAAATGCCTATCGGCACCTATTTTTGAAATGCCTATCGTAAAATACATCTGAAATGCCTATCGGCACCTATTTTTAAAATGCCAATCGGCAACTATATCTGAAATGTCTTTCGGCACCTATATCTGAAATGCCTATCGGCACCTATTTTTGAAATGCCTATCGGAAACTACATCTGAAATGCCTATCAGCACCTATATTTGAAATGCCTATCGGCAACCATATCTGGAATGCCTATAGGCACCTATATTTGAAATGCCTATCGGCTTCTATATCTGAAAAGCCTATCGGCACCTATTTTTAAATTGCCAATCGGCAACCACATCAGAAATGCCTATCGGCACCTATATCTGAAATGCCTTTCGGCATTTATATCTGAAATGCCTATCGACACCTATATTTTAAATACCTATCGGCTTCTATATCTGAAATGCCTATCGGCACCTATTTTTAAAATGCCAATCGGCAACTATATCTGAAATGCCTATCGGCACCTATATCTGAAATGCCTATCGGCACCTATATCTGAAATGCCTATCGGCACCTATTTTTGAAATGCCTATCGGAAACTACTTCTGAAATGCCTATCAGCACCTATATTTGAAATGCCTATCGGCAACCATATCTGGAATGCCTATCGGCACCTATATTTGAAATGCCTATCGGCTTCTATATCTGAAATGCCTATCGGCACGTATTTTAAAAATGCCTATCGGCACCTATTTTTAAAATGCCAATCGGCAACTATATCTGAAATGCCTATCGGCACCCATATCTGAAATGCCTATCGGCACCCATATCTGAAATGCCTATCAGCACCTTTTTTTAAAATGCCAATCGGCAACTATATCTGAAATGCCTATCGGCGCCTATATCTGAAATGCCGATCGGCACCTATTTTTGAAATGCCTATCGGAAACTACATCTGAAATGCCTATCAGCACCTATATTTGAAATGCCTATCGGCAACCATATCTGGAATGCCTATCGGCACCTATATTTAAAATGCCTATCGGCTTCTATATCTGAAATGCCTATCGGCACCTATATCTGATATGCCTATCGGCACCTATTTTTGAAATGCCTATCGAAAACATCATCTGAAATGCCTATCAGCACCTATATTTGAAATGCCTATTGGCAACCATATCTGGAATGCCTATCGGCACCTATATTTGAACTGCCTATCGGCTTCTATATCTGAAATGTCTATCGGCACCTATTTTTAAAATGCCAATCGGCAACTATATCTAAAGTGCCTATCGGCACCTATATCTGAAATCCCTATCGGCACCTATTTGCCACGATCTTCGGGCCAGATCGCGCAATATGGCTACGCCGGCCGCTTCAGTGGAGTTAGGGGTGGGTAAAATCAAAATATACAGGAAAACTTACCCGAATTATTTTTATCGATTAATTATCTCGCTTGGTTGCACGCCGGTGTCAAATATGAAGTGGGAAGTCCCACAACCAGGAGTTCAATATTTTGAAGTTGGGCGCCAGGTCAGTTCTTGCGCAACCAATTTAGGATCGCTGACCACGGTCCAGGGCGAGCAGTTGAAAATAAGGGGGGGGGGTCGAAACTAACGAGGTAGCAATGCCGTTATAATTAAATATAATTTATTACTATTTAATATCATATGTACGCAATATATATATACAAGGAATAGATGCCATTAACAGAGTTTAAAAAAAAGAAACATTGACAGTAATTAATAATTGATAATTCATCAAATTATTAAATGGTGAACCGGTTCAGCATATACGCTTTATACACGCTTTATACACGCTTTATACACGCTTTATATACGCTTTATACACTATAAATAATTATACATAAGTCAGTTCAAACCTTAATCATAAACACTATACGAAATCAGTCTACTGGATATTTTACTAAACGTGAATGAAATTATCAGTTCGTTTCCAGGGAAACACGATGACGTTTGGAATGAAAACTAAATGCACACACGTATTTGTTTTAAATAAATAAATTTTGCATCTTACAAAAACTGTCGAACCACTTGAATTGACGCAAACCTCATTGGAGGTTCGATTCCAAAAAAAACCAAAACCAACTCTCTCGATACTAACACAATTATCCACATACGCATAATCCATACAACCGTGCGCCAAAGCCGAGTGATACGGCAGTCGGTAGAAACCAAATTGAATCGCTTATTTTATATTCCAAATTGGACCCTATAGGTGGACCCTATAATGTAATAACGAAGATAATAAAAAATTAATACGACATAACTCTAAAATGCTAATACTAATAAGAATACTAATCAGAAACTTCAAATACCTTGTTAGGGTAAATAATGATACAAGCGCAGCAAAGTGAACGTGACGACAAATACATGTAACTATATACAACGATAATTCTTCTTCAACATATGTCCAAAACAATCCGGTCTAATCCGCTAAGGTTTTATTATCTCAATTTTTCTTCCAATAAAATTCGAGCTGCGTTTTTCTTTTCTTGTTTACTCATCCAAGCCCGGGAGTCATGGCTACTCGTCAGGTGTTTTTAATTATTAATAAAAATATTTGACGTCACAAACTATATGCAAAGCAACTGGATCTGCATACGAGTTGCCATTACAATAAAAAAAATGTTTATATTTTAAAAAGCAATTTGACCCGTGACATATTTTTGAAATGCCTATCGGAAACTACATCTGAAATGCCTATCAGCACCTATATTTGAAATGCCTATCGGCACCTATATCTGAAATGCCTATCGGCAGCTATTTTTGAAATGCCTATCGGAAACTACATCTGAAATGCCTATCGGCACCTATTTTTAAAATGCCAATCGGCAACTATATCTGAAATGCCTATCGGCACCTATATCTGAAATGCCTATCGGCACCTATTTTTGAAATGCCTATCGGAAACTACATCTGAAATGCCTATCAGCACCTATATTTAAAATGCCTATCGGCAACCATACCTGGAATGCCTATCGGCACCTATATTTGAAATGCCTATCGGCTTCTATATCTGAAATGCCTATCGGCACCTATTTTTGAAATGCCTATCGGAAACTACTTCTGAAATGCCTATCAGCACCTATATTTGAAATGCCTATCGGCAACCATATCTGGAATGCCTATCGGCACCTATATTTGAAATGCCTATCGGCTTCAATATCTGAAATGCCTATCGGCACGTATTTTAAAAATGCCTATCGGCACCTATTTTTAAAATGCCAATCGGCAACTATATCTGAAATGCCTATCGGCACCCATATCTGAAATGCCTATCGGCACCCATATCTGAAATGCCTATCAGCACCTTTTTTTAAAATGCCAATCGGCAACTATATCTGAAATGCCTATCGGCGCCTATATCTGAAATGCCGATCGGCACCTATTTTTGAAATGCCTATCGGAAACTACATCTGAAATGCCTATCAGCACCTATATTTGAAATGCCTATCGGCAACCATATCTGGAATGCCTATCGGCACCTATATTTGAAATGCCTATCGGCTTCTATATCTGAAATGCCTATTGGCACTTATATCTGATATGCCTATCGGCACCTATTTTTGAAATGCCTATCGAAAACATCATCTGAAATGCCTATCAGCACCTATATTTGAAATGCCTATTGGCAACCATATCTGGAATGCCTATCGGCACCTATATTTGAACTGCCTATCGGCTTCTATATCTGAAATGCCTATCGGCACCTATATTTTAAATGCCTATTGGCAACTATATCTGATATGCCTATCGGCACCTATATCTGAAATGCCTATCGGCACCTATTTTTGAAATGCCTATCGGAAACTACATCTGAAATGCCTATCGGCACCTATTTTAAAAATGCCAATCGGCAACTATATCTGAAATGCCTATCGGCACCTATATCTGAAATGCCTATCGGCACCTATTTTTGAAATGTCTATCGGAAACTACATCTGAAATGCCTATCAGCACCTATATTTGAAATGCCTATCGGCAAACATATCTGGAATGCCTATCGGCACCTATATTTGAAATGCCTATCGGCTTCTATATTTGAAATGCCTATCGGCACCTATTTTTAAAATGCCAATTGGCAACTATATCTGATATGCTTATCGGCATCTATAACTGAAATGCCAATCGGCACCTATATTTGAAATGCCTATCGCAAACTACATCTGAAATGCCTATTAGCACCTATATTTGAAATGCCTATCGGCAACCATATCTGAAATGCCTATCGGCACCTATTTTTGAAATGCCTATCGGAAACTACATCTGAAATGCCTATCGGCACCTATTTTAAAAATGCCAATCGGCAACTATATCTGAAATGCCTATCGGCACCTATATCTGAAATGCCTATCGGCACCTATTTTTGAAATGTCTATCGGAAACTACATCTGAAATGCCTATCAGCACCTATATTTGAAATGCCTATCGGCAAACATATCTGGAATGCCTATCGGCACCTATATTTGAAATGCCTATCGGCTTCTATATTTGAAATGTCTATCGGCACCTATTTTTAAAGTGGCAATCGGCAACTATATCTGAAATGCCTATCGGCACCAATTTTTAAAATGCCTATCGGAAACTACATCTGAAATGCCTATCAGCACCTATATTTGAAATGCCTATCGGCAACCGTATCTGGAATGCCTATCGGCACATATATTTGAAATGCCTATCGGCTTCTATATCTGAAATGCCTATCGGCACCTATTTTTAAAATGCCAATCGGCAACTATATCTGAAGTGCCTATCGGCACCTATATCTGAAATGCCCATCGGCACCTATTTTTGAAATGCCTATCGGAAACTATATTTGAAATGCCTATCAACACCTATATTAGAAATGCCTATCGGCACCCACATCAGAAATGCCTATCGGCACATATATCTGAAATGCCTTTCGGCATTTATATCTGAAATGCCTATCGACACCTATATTTGAAATGCCTATCGGCACCTATATTTTATTTGCCTATTGGCAACTATATCTGATATGCCTATCGGCACCTATATCTGAAATGCCTATCGGCACCTATTTTTGAAATGCCTATCGGAAACTACATCTGAAATGCCTATTGGCACCTATTTTTAAAATGCCAATCGGCAACTATATCTGAAATGCCTATCGGCACCTATATCTGAAATGCCTATCGGAAACTACATCTGAAATGCCTATCAGCACCTATATTTGAAATGCCTATCGGCAACCATATCTGGAATGCCTATCGGCACCTATATTTGAAATGCCTATCGGCTTCTATATCTGAAATGCCTATCGGCACCTATTTTTAGGATGCCAATTGGCAACTATATCTGAAATGCCTATCGGCACCTATATTTGAAATGCCTATCGGCAACCGTATCTGGAATGCCTATCGTCACCTATATTTGAAATGCCTATCGGCTTCTATATCTGAAATGCCTATCGGCACCTATTTTTAAAATGCCAATCAGCAACTATATCTGAAATGCCTATCGGCACCTATTTTTGATAGGCCTATCGGAAACTACATCTGAAATTCCTATCAGCACCTATATTTGAAATGCCTATCGGCAACCATATCTGAAATGCCTATCGACACCTATATTTGAAATACCTATCAGCTTCTATATCTGAAATGCCTATCGGCACCTATTTTTAAAGTGGCAATCGGCAACTATATCTGAAATGCCTATCGGCACCTATATCTGAAATGCCTATCGGCACCAATTTTTGAAATGCCTATCGGAAACTACATCTGAAATGCCTATCAGCACCTATATTTGAAATGCCTATCGGCAACTATATCTGGAATGCCTATCGGCACCTATATTTGAAATGCCTATCGGCTTCTATATCTGAAATGCCTATTGGCACCTATTTTTAAAATGCCAATCGGCAACCACATCAGTAATGCCTATCGGCACCTATATCTGAAATGCCTTTCGCCATTTATGTCTGAAATGCCTATCGACACCTATATTTGAAATGCCTATCGGCGCCTATATTTTAAATGCCTATCGGCAACTATATCTGATATGCCTATCGGCACCTATATCTGAAATGCCTATCGGCACCTATTTTTGAAATGCCTATCGTAAAATACATCTGAAATGCCTATCGGCACCTATTTTCAAAATGCCAATCGGCAACTATATCTGAAATGCCTTTCGGCACCTATATCTGAAATGCCTATCGGCACCTATTTTTGAAATGCCTATTGGAAACTACATCTGAAATGCCTATCAGCACCTATATTTGAAATGCCTATCGGCAACCATATCTGGAATGCCTATCGGCACCTATATTTGAAATGCCTATCGACTTCTATATCTGAAATGCCTATCGGCACCTATTTTTAAAATGCCAATCGGCAACCACATCAGAAATGCCTATCGGCACCTATATCTGAAATGCCTTTCGGCATTTATATCTGAAATGCCTATCGACAGCTATATTTGAAATACCTATCGGCTTCTATATCTGAAATGCCTATCGGCACCTATTTTTAAAATGCCAATCGGCAACTATATCTGAAATGCCTATCGGCACCTATATCTGAAATGCCTATCGGCACCTATATCTGAAATGCCTATCGGCACCTATTTTTGAAATGCCTATCGGAAACTACTTCTGAAATGCCTATCAGCACCTATATTTGAAATGCCTATCGGCAACCATATCTGGAATGCCTATCGGCACCTATATTTGAAATGCCTATCGACTTCTATATCTGAAATGCCTATCGGCACGTATTTTAAAAATGCCTATCGGCACCTATTTTTAAAATGCCAATCGGCAACTATATCTGAAATGCCTATCGGCACCCATATCTGAAATGCCTATCAGCACCTTTTTTTAAAATGCCAATCGGCAACTATATCTGAAATGCCTATCGGCGCCTATATCTGAAATGCCTATCGGCACCTTTTTTTGAAATGCCTATCGGAAACTACATCTGAAATGCCTATCAGCACCTATATTTGAAATGCCTATCGGCAACCATATCTGGAATGCCTATAGGCACCTATATTTAAAATGCCTATCGGCTTCTATATCTGAAATGCCTATCGGCACCTATTTTTAAAATGCCAATCGGCAACTATATCTGAAATGCCTATCGGCACCAATATCTGATATGCCTATCGGCACCTATTTTTGAAATGCCTATCGGAAACTACATCTGAAATGCCTATCAGCACCTATATTTGAAATACCTATTGGCAACCATATCTGGAATGCCCATCGGCACCTATATTTGAACTGCCTATCGGCTTCTATATCTAAAATGCCTATCAGCACCTATTTTTAAAATGCCAATCGGCAACTATATCTGAAGTGCCTATCGGCACCTATATCTGAAATGCCTATCGGCACCTATTTTTGAAATGCCTATCGGAAACTACATCCGAAATGCCTATCAGCACCTATATTTGAAATGCCTATCGGCAACCATATTTGGAATGCCTATCGGCACCTATATTTGAAATGCCTATCGGCTTCTATATTTGAAATGCCTATCGGCACCTATTTTTAAAATGCCAATTGGCAACTATATCTGATATGCTTATCGGCATCTATAACTGAAATGCCAATCGGCACCTATTTTTGAAATGCCTATCGGAAACTACATCTGAAATGCCTATCAGCACCTATGTTTGAAATGCCTATCGGCACCCATATCTGAAATGCCTATCAGCACCTTTTTTTAAAATGCCAATCTGCAACTATATCTGAAATGCCTATCGGCGCCTATATCTGAAATGCCTATCGGCACCTATTTTTGCAATGCCTATCGGAAACTACATCTGAAATGCCTATCAGCACCTATATTTGAAATGCCTATCGGCAACAATATCTGGAATGCCTATAGGCACCTATATTTAAAATGCCTATCGGCTTCTATATCTGAAATGCCTATCAGCACCTATTTTTAAAATGCCAATCGGCAACTATATCTGAAGTGCCTATCGGCACCTATATCTGAAATGCCTATCGGCACCTATTTTTGAAATGCCTATCGGAAACTACATCTGAAATGCCTATCAGCACCTATGTTTGAAATGCCTATCGGCAACCATATCTGGAATGCTTATCGGCACCTATATTTGAAATGCCTATCGGCTCCTATATCTGAAATGCCTATCGGCACCTATTTTTAAAATGCCAATCGACAACTATATCTGAAATGCCTATCGGCACCTATATCTGAAATGCCTATCGGCACCTATTTTTTAAATGCCTTTCGGAAACTACATCTGAAATGCCTATCTGCACCTATATTTGAAATGCCTATCGGCAACCATATCTGAAATGCCTATCGACACCTATATTTGAAATACCTATCGGCTTCTATATCTGAAATGCCTATCGGCACCTATTTTTGAAATGCCAATCGGCAACTATATCTGAAGTGCCTATCGGCACCTATATCTGAAATGCCCATCGGCACCTATTTTTGAAATGCCTATCGGAAACTATATCTGAAATGCCTATCAGCACCTATATTAGAAATGCCTATCGGCAACCACATCAGAAATGCCTATCGGCACCTATATCTGATATGCCTTTCGGCATTTATATCTGAAAGGCCTATCGACACCTATATTTGAAATGCCTATCGGCACCTATATTTTAAATGCCTATTGGCAACTATATGTGATATGCCTATCGGCACCTATATCTGAAATGCCTATCGGCACCTACTTTTGAAATGCCTATAGGAAACTACATCTGAAATGCCTATCGGCACCTATTTTTAAAATGCCAATCGGCAACTATATCTGAAATGCCTATCGGCACCTATATCAGAAATGCCTATCGGCACCTATTTTTGAAATGCCTATCGGAAACTACATCTGAAATGCCTATCAGCACCTATATTTAAAATGCCTATCGGCAACCATATCTGGAATGCCTATCGGCACCTATATTTGAAATGCCTATCGGTTTCTATTTCTGAAATGCCTATCGGCACCTATTTTTAAGATGCCAATTGGCAACTATATCTGAAATGCCTATCGGCACCTACATTTGAAATGCCTATCGGCAACCGTATCTGGAATGCCTATCGGCACCTATATTTAAAATGCCTATCGGCTTCTATATCTGAAATGCCTATCGGCACCTATTTTTAAAATGCCAATCGGCAACCACATCAGTAATGCCTATCGGCACCTATATCTGAAATGCCTTTCGGCATTCATGTCTGTAATGCCTATCGACACCTATATTTGAAATGCCTATCGGCACTTATTTTTAAAATGCCAATCGGCAACTATATCTGAAATGCCTTATGGCACCTATATTTGAAATGCCTATCGGCACCTATTTTTGAAATGCCTATCGGAAACTACATCTGGAATGCCTATCAGCACCTATATTTGGAATGCCTATCGGCAACCATATCTGGAATGCCTATCGGCACCTATATTTGAAATGCCTATCGGCTTCTATATCTGAAATGCCTATCGGCACCTATTTTTAAAATGCCAATCGGCAACCACATCAGAAATGCCTATCGGCACCTATATATGAAATGCCTTTCGGCATTTATATCTGAAATGCCTATCGACACCTATATTTGAAATACCTATCGGCTTCTATATCTGAAATGCCTATCGGCACCTATTTTTAAAATGCCAATCGGCAACTATATCTGGAATGCCTATCGGCACCTATATCTGAAATGCCTATCGGCACCTATATCTGAAATGCCTATCGGCACCTATTTTTGAAATGCCTATCGGAAACTACTTCTGAAATGCCTATAAGCACCTATATTTGAAATGCCTATCGGCTACCATATCTGGAATGCCTATCGGCACCTATATTTGAAATGCCTATCGGCTTCTATATCTGAAATGCCTATCGGCACGTATTTTAAAAATGCCTATCGGCACCTATTTTTAAAATGCCAATCGGCAACTATATCTGAAATGCCTATCGGCACCCATATCTGAAATGCGTATCGGCACCCATATCTGAAATGCCTATCAGCTCCTTTTTTTAAAATGCCAATCGGCAACTATATCTGAAATGCCTATCGGCGCCTATATCTGAAATGCCTATCGGCACCTATTTTTGAAATGCCTATCGGAAACTACATCTGAAATGCCTATCAGCACCTATATTTGAAATGCCTATCGGCAACCATATCTGGAATGCCTATCGGCACCTAAATTTAAAATGCCTATCGGCTTCTATATCTGAAATGCCTATCGGCACCTATATCTGATATGCCTATCGGCACCTATTTTTGAAATGCCTATCGAAAACAACATCTGAAATGCCTATCAGCACCTATATTTGAAATGCCTATTGGCAACCATATCTGGAATGCCTATCGGCACCTATATTTGAACTGCCTATCGGCTTCTATATCTGAAATGCCTATCGGCACCTATTTTTAAAATGCCAATCGGCAACTATATCTGAAGTGCCTATCGGCACCTATATCTGAAATGCCTATCGGCACCTATTTTTGAAATGCCTATCGGAAACTACATCTGAAATGCCTATCAGCACCTATATTTGAAATGCCTATCGGCACCTATATCTGAAATGCCTATCGGCACCTATTTTTGAAATGCCTATCGGAAACTACATCTGAAATGCCTATCGGCACCTATTTTTAAATGCCAATCGGCAACTATATCTGACATGCCTATCGGCACCTATATCTGAAATGCCTATCGGCACCTATTTTTGAAATGCCTATCGGAAACTACATCTGAAATGCCTATCAGCACCTATATTTAAAATGCCTATCGGCAACCATACCTGGAATGCCTATCGGCACCTATATTTGAAATGCCTATCGGCTTCTATATCTGAAATGCCTATCGGCACCTATTTTTAAGATGCCAATTGGCAACTATATCTGAAATGCCTATCGGCACCTATATTTGAAATGCCTATCGGCAACCGTATCTGGAATGCCTATCGGCACCTATATTTGGAATGCCTATCGGCTTCTATATCTGAAATGCCTATCGGCACCTATTTTTAAAATGCCAATCGGCAACTATATCTGAAATGCCTATCGGCACCTATTTTTAAAATGCCAATCGGCAACTATATCTGAAATGCCTTTCGGCACCTATATCTGAAATGCCTATCGGCACCTATTTTTGAAATGCCTATCGGAAACTACATCTGAAATGCCTATCAGCACCTATATTTGAAATGCCTATCGGCAACCATATCTGGAATGCCTATCGGCACCTATATTTGAAATGCCTATCGGCTTCTATATTTGAAATGCCTATCGGCACCTATTTTTAAAATGCCAATCGGCAACCACATCAGAAATGCCAATCGGCAACTATATCTGAAATGCCTTTCGGCACCTATACCTGAAATGCCTGTCGGCACCTATTTTTGAAATGCCTATCGGAAACTACATCTGAAATGCCTATCAGCACCTATATTTAAAATGCCTATCGGCAACCATATCTGGAATGCCTATCGGCACCTATATTTGAAATGCCTATCGGCTTCTATATCTGAAATGCCTATCGGCACCTATTTTTAAAATGCCAATCGGCAAACACATCAGAAATGCCTATCGGCACCTATATCTGAAATGCCTATCGGCACCTATTTTTGAAATGCCTATCGGAAACTACTTCTGAAATGCCTATCAGCACCTATATTTGAAATGCCTATCGGCAACCATATCTGGAATGCCTATCGGCACATTTATTTGAAATGCCTATCGGCACGTATTTTAAAAATGCCTATCGGCACCTATTTTTAAAATGCCAATCGGCAACTATGTCTGAAATGCCTATCGGCGCCCATATCTGAAATGCCTGTCGGCACCCATATCTGAAATGCCTATCAGCACCTTTTTTTAAAATGCCAATCGGCAACTATATCTGAAATGCCTATCGGCACCTATATCTGAAATGCCTATCGGCACCTATTTTTGAAATGCCTATCGGAAACTACATCTGAAATGCCTATCAGCACCTATATTTGAAATGCCTATCGGCAACCATATCTGGAATGCCTATCGGCACCTATATTTAAAATGCCTATCGGCTTCTATATCTGAAATGCCTATCGGCACCTATTTTTAAAATGCCAATCGGCAACTATATCTGAAATGCCTATCGGCACCTATATCTGATATGCCTATCGGCACCTATTTTTGAAATTCCTATCGGAAACTACATCTGAAATGCCTATCAGCACCTATATTTGAAATGCCTATTGGCAACCATATCTGGAATGCCTATCGGCACCTATATTTGAACTGCCAATCGGCTTCTATGTCTGAAATGCCTATCGGCACCTATTTTTAAAATGCCAATCGGCAACTATATCTGATATGCCTATCGGCACCAATATCTGAAATGCCTATCGGCACCTATTTTTGAAATGCCTATCGGAAACTACATCTGAAATGCCTATCAGCACCTATATTTGAAATGCCTATCGGCAACCATATCTGGAATGTCTATCGGCACCTATATTTGAAATGCCTATGGGCTTCTATATCTGAAATGCCTATCGGCACCTATTTTTAAAATGCCAATCGGCAACTATATCTGAAATGCCTATCGGCACCTATATCTGAAATGCCTATCGGCACCTATTTTTGAAATGCCTATCGGAAACTACATCTGAAATGCCTATCAGCACCTATATTTGAAATGCCTATCGACAACCATATCTGGAATGCCTATCGGCACCTATATTTAAAATGCCTATCGGCTTCTATATCTGAAATGCCTATCGGCACCTATTTTTAAAATGCCAATCGGCAACTATATCTGAAATGCCTATCGGCACCTATATCTGATATGCCTATCGGCACCTATTTTTGAAACTCCTATCGGAAACTACATCTGAAATGTCTATCAGCACCTATATTTGAAATGCCTATTGGCAACCATATCTGGAATGCCTATCGGCACCTATATTTGAACTGCCTATCGGCTTCTATATCTGAAATGCCTATTGGCACTTTTTTTTCAAATGCCAATCGGCAACTATATCTGATATGCCTATCGGCACCTATATCTGAAATGCCTATCGGCACCTATTTTTTAAATGCCTATCGGAAACTACATCTGAAATGCCTATCAGCACCTATATTTGAAATGCCTATCGGCAACCATATCTGGAATGCCTATCGGCACCTATATTTGAAATGCCTATCGGCTTCTATATCTGAAATGCCTATCGGCACCTATTTTTAAAATGCCAATCGGCAACTATATCTGAAATGCCTATCGGCACCTATATCTGAAATGCCTATCGGCACTTATTTTTGAAATGCCTATCGGACACTACATCCGAAAAGCCTATCAGCACCTATATTTGAAATGCCTATCGGCAACCATATCTGGAATGCCTATCGGCACCTATATTTGAAATACCTATCGGCTTCTATATCTGAAATGCCTATCGGCAACAATTTTTAAAATGCCAATCGACAACTATATCTGAAATGCCTATCGGCAACTATATCTGAAATGCCTATCGGCACCTATTTTTTAAATGCCTTTCGGAAACTACATCTGAAATGCCTATCTGCACCTATATTTGAAATGCCTATCGGCAACCATATCTGAAATGCCTATCGACACCTATATTTGAAATACCTATCGGCTTCTATATCTGAAATGCCTATCGGCACCTATTTTTAAAATGCCAATCGGCAACTATATCTGAAGTGCCTATCGGTACCTATATCTGAAATGCCTATCGGCACCTATTTTTGAAATGCCTATCGGAAACTACATCTGAAATGCCTATCAGCACCTATATTAGAAATGCCTATCGGCAACCACATCAGAAATGCCTATCGGCACCTATATCTGAAATGCCTTTCGGCATTTATATCTGAAATGCCTATCGACACCTATATTTGAAATGCCTATCGGCACCTATATTTTAAATGCCTATTGGCAACTATATCTGATATGCCTATCGGCACCTATATCTGAAATGCCTATCGGCACCTATTTTTGAAATGCCTATCGGAAACTACATCTGAAATGCCTATCGGCACCTATTTTTAAAATGCCAATCGGCAACTATATCTGAAATGCCTATCGGCACCTATATCTGAAATGCCTATCGGCACCTATTTTTGAAATGCCTATCGGAAACTACATCTGAAATGCCTATCAGCACCTATATTTGAAATGCCTATCGGCAACCATATCTGGAATGCCTATCGGCACCTATATTTGAAATGCCTATCGGCTTCTATATCTGAAATGCCTATCGGCACCTATTTTTAAGATGCCAATTGGCAACTATATCTGAAATGCCTATCGGCACCTATATTAGAAATGCCTATGGGCAACAGTGTCTGGAATGCCTATCGGCATCTATATTTGAAATGCCTATCGGCTTCTATATCTGAAATGCCTATCGGCACCTATTTTTAAAATGCCAATCGGCAACTATATCTGAAATGCCTATCGGCACCTATATCTGAAATGCCAATCGGCACATATTTTTGATAGCCCTATCGGAAACTACATCTGAAATTCCTATCAGCACCTATATTTGAAATGCCAATCGGCACTAATTTTTGAAATGCCTATCGGAAACTACATCTGAAATGCCTATCAGCACCTATATTTGAAATGCCTATCGGCAACTAAATCTGGAATGCCTATCGGCACCTATATTTGAAATGCCTATCGGCTTCTATATCTGAAATGCCTATCGGCACCTATTTTTAAAATGCCAATCGGCAACCACATCAGTAATGCCTATCGGCACCTATATCTGAAATGCCTTTCGGCATTTATGTCTGAAATGCCTATCGACACCTATATTTGAAATGCCTATCGGCACCTATTTTTTAAATGCCTATCGGCAACTATATCTGATATGCCTATCGGCACCTATATCTGAAATGCCTATCGGCACCTATTTTTGAAATGCCTATCGTAAAATACATCTGAAATGCCTATCGGCACCTATTTTTAAAATGCCAATCGGCAACTATATCTGAAATGCCTTTCGGCACCTATATCTGAAATGCCTATCGGCACCTATTTTTGAAATGCCTATCGGAAACTACATCTGAAATGCCTATCAGCACCTATATTTGAAATGCCCATCGGCAACCATATCTGGAATGCCTATCGGCACCTATATTTGAAATGCCTATCGGCTTCTATATCTGAAATGCCTATCGGCACCTATTTTTAAAATGCCAATCGGCAACCACATCAGAAATGCCTATCGGCACCTATATCTGAAATGCCTTTCGGCATTTATATCTGAAATGCCTATCGACACCTATATTTGAAATACCTATCGGCTTCTATATCTGAAATGCCTATCGGCACCTATTTTTAAAATGCCAATCGGCAACTATATCTGAAATGCCTATCGGCACCTATATCTTAAATGCCTATCGGCACCTATATCTGAAATGCCTATCGGCACCTATTTTTGAAATGCCTATCGGAAACTACTTCTGAAATGCCTATCAGCACCTATATTTGAAATGCCTGTCGGCAACCATATCTGGCATGCCTATCGGCACCTATATTTGAAATGCCTATCGGCTTCTATATCTGAAATGCCTATCGGCACGTATTTTAAAAATGCCTATCGGCACCTATTTTTAAAATGCCAATCGGCAACTATATCTGAAATGCCTATCGGCACCCATATCTGAAATGCCTATCGGCACCCATATCTGAAATGCCTATCAGCACCTTTTTTTAAAATGCCAATCGGCAACTATATCTAAAATGCCTATCGGCGCCTATATCTGAAATGCCTATCGGCACCTATTTTTGAAATGCCTATCGGAAACTACATCTGAAATGCCTGTCAGCACCTATATTTGAAATGCCTATCGGCAACCATATCTGGAATGCCTATCGGCACCTATATTTAAAATGCCTATCGGCTTCTATATCTGAAATGCCTATCGGCACCTATATCTGATATGCCTATCGGCACCTATTTTTGAAATGCCTATCGAAAACATCATCTGAAATGCCTATCAGCACCTATATTTGAAATGCCTATTGGCAACCATATCTGGAATGCCTATCGTCACCTATATTTGAACTGCCTATCGGCTTCTATATCTGAAATGCCTATCGGCACCTATTTTTAAAATGCCAATCGGCAACTATATCTGAAGTGCCTATCGGCACCTATATCTGAAATGCCTATCGGCACCTATTTTTGAAATGCCTATCGGAAACTACATCTGAAATGCCTATCAGCACCTATATTTGAAATGCCTATCGGCACCTATATCTGAAATGCCTATCGGCATCTATTTTTGAAATGCCTATCGGAAACTACATCTGAAATGCCTATCGGCACCTATTTTTAAAATGCCAATCCGCAACTATATCTGAAATGCCTATCGGCACCTATATCTGAAATGCCTATCGGCACCTATTTTTGAAATGCCTATCGGAAACTACATCTGAAATGCCTATCAGCACCTATATTTAAAATGCCTATCGGCAACCATACCTGGAATGCCTATCGGCACCTATATTTGAAATGCCTATCGGCTTCTATATCTGAAATGCCTATCGGCACCTATTTTTAAGATGCCAATTGGCAACTATATCTGAAATGCCTATCGGCACCTATATTTGAAATGCCTATCGGCAACCGTATCTGGAATGCCTATCGGCACCTATATTTGAAATGCCTATCGGCTTCTATATCTGAAATGCCTATCGGCACCTATTTTTAAAATGCCAATCGGCAACTATATCTGAAATGCCTATCGGCACCTATTTTTAAAATGCCAATCGGCAACTATATCTGAAATGCCTTTCGGCACCTATATCTGAAATGCCTATCGGCACCTATTTTTGAAATGCCTATCGGAAACTACATCTGAAATGCCTATCAGCACCTTTATTTGAAATGCCTATCGGCAACCATATCTGGAATGTCTATCGGCACCTATATTTAAAATGCCTATCGGCTTCTATATCTGAAATGCCTATCGGCACCTATTTTTAAAATGCCAATCGGCAACTATATCTGAAATGCCTATCGGCACCTATATCTTAAATGCCTATCGGCACCTATTTTTGAAATGCCTATCGAAAACTACATCTGAAATGCCTATCAGCGCCTATATTTGAAATGCCTATCGACAACCATATCTGGAATGCCTATCGGCACCTATATTTAAAATGCCTATCGGCTTCTATATCTGAAATGCCTATCGGCACCTATTTTTAAAATGCCAATCGGCAACTATATCTGAAATGCCTATCGGCACCTATATCTGATATGCCTATCGGCACCTATTTTTGAATCTCCTATCGGAAACTACATCTGAAATGCCTATCAGCACCTATATTTGAAATGCCTATTGGCAACCATATCTGGAATGCCTATCGGCACCTATATTTGAACTGCCTATCGGCTTCTATATCTGAAATGCCTATCGGCACCTTTTTTTTAAATGCCAATCGGCAACTATATCTGATATGCCTATCGGCACCTATATCTGAAATGCCTATCGGCACCTATTTTTGAAATGCCTATCGGAAACTACATCTGAAATGCCTATCAGCACCTATATTTGAAATGCCTATCGGCAACCATATCTGGAATGCCTATCGGCACCTATATTTGAAATGCCTATCGGCTTCTATATCTGAAATGCCTATCGGCACCTATTTTTAAAATGCCAATCGGCAACTATATCTGAAATGCCTATCGGCACCTATATCTGAAATGCCTATCGGCACTTATTTTTGAAATGCCTATCGGACACTACATCTGAAAAGCCTATCAGCACCTATATTTGAAATGCCTATCGGCAACCATATCTGGAATGCCTATCGGCACCTATATTTGAAATACCTATCGGCTTCTATATCTGAAATGCCTATCGGCAACTATTTTTAAAATGCCAATCGACAACTATATCTGAAATGCCTATCGGCAACTATATCTGAAATGCCTATCGGCACCTATATCTGAAATGCCTACCGGCACTTATTTTTGAAATGCCTATCGGACACTACATCTGAAAAGCCTATCAGCACCTATATTTGAAATGCCTATCGGCAACCATATCTGGAATGCCTATCGGCACCTATATTTGAAATGCCTATCGGCTTCTATATCTGAAATGCCTATCGGCACCTATTTTTAAGATGCCAATTGGCAACTATATCTGAAATGCCTATCGGCACCTATATTTGAAATGCCTATCGGCAACCGTATCTGGAATGCCTATCGGCACCTATATTTGAAATGCCTATCGGCTTCTATATCTGAAATGCCTATCGGCACCTATTTTTAAAATGCCAATCGGCAACTATATCTGAAATGCCTATCGGCACCTATTTTTAAAATGCCAATCGGCAACTATATCTGAAATGCCTTTCGGCACCTATATCTGAAATGCCTATCGGCACCTATTTTTGAAATGCCTATCGGCAACCATATCTGGAATGCCTATCGGCACCTATATTTGAAATGCCTATCGGCTTCTATATTTGAAATGCCTATCGGCACCTATTTTTAAAATGCCAATCGGCAACCACATCAGAAATGCCAATCGGCAACTATATCTGAAATGCCTTTCGGCACCTATACCTGAAATGCCTATCGGCACCTATTTTTGAAATGCCTATCGGAAACTACATCTGAAATGCCTATCAGCACCTATATTAGAAATGCCTATCGGCAACCATATCTGGAATGCCTATCGGCACCTATATTTGAAATGCCTATCGGCTTCTATATCTGAAATGCCTATCGGCACCTATTTTTAAAATGCCAATCGGCAACCACATCAGAAATGCCTATCGGCACCTATATCTGAAATGCCTATCGGCACCTATTTTTGAAATGCCTATCGGAAACTACTTCTGAAATGCCTATCAGCACCTATATTTGAAATGCCTATCGGCAACCATATCTGGAATGCCTATCGGCACCTATATTTGAACTGCCTATCGGCTTCTATATCTGAAATGCCTATCGGCACCTATTTTTAAAATGCCAATCGGCAACTATATCTGATATGCCTATCGGCACCTATATCTGAAATGCCTATCGGCACCTATTTTTGAAATGCCTATCGGAAACTACATCTGAAATGCCTATCAGCACCTATATTTGAAATGCCTATCGGCAACCATATCTGGAATGCCTATCGGCACCTATATTTGAAATGGCTATCGGCTTCTATATCTGAAATGCCTATCGGCACCTATTTTTAAAATGCCAATCGGCAACTATATCTGAAATTCCTATCGGCACCTATATCTGAAATGCCTATCGGCACTTATTTTTGAAATGCCTATCGGACACTACATCGGAAAAGCCTATCAGCACCTATATTTGAAATGCCTATCGGCAAACATATCTGGAATGCCTATCGGCACCTATATTTGAAATGCCTATCGGCTTCTATATCTGAAATGCCTATCGGCAACTATTTTTAAAATGCCAATCGACAACTATATCTGAAATGCCTATCGGCAACTATATCTGAAATGCCTATCGGCACCTATTTTTTAAATGCCTTTCGGAAACTACATCTGAAATGCCTATCTGCACCTATATTTCAAATGCCTATCGGCAACCATATCTGAAATGCCTATCGACACCTATTTTTGAAATGCCTATCGGAAACTACATCTGAAATGCCTATCGGCACCTATTTTAAAAATGCCAATCCGCAACTATATCTGAAATGCCTATCGGCACCTATATCTGAAATGCCTATCGGCACCTATTTTTGAAATGCCTATCGGAAACTACATCTGAAATGCCTATCAGCACCTATATTTAAAATGCCTATCGGCAACCATACCTGGAATGCCTATCGGCACCTATATTTGAAATGCCTATCGGCTTCTATATCTGAAATGCCTATCGGCACCTATTTTTAAGATGCCAAATGGCAACTATATCTGAAATGCCTATCGGCACCTATATTTGAAATGCCTATCGGCAACCGTATCTGGAATGCCTATCGGCACCTATATTTGAAATGCCTATCGGCTTCTATATCTGAAATGCCTATCGGCACCTATTTTTAAAATGCCAATCGGCAACTATATCTGAAATGCCTATCGGCACCTATTTTTAAAATGCCAATCGGCAACTATATCTGAAATGCCTTTCGGCACCTATATCTGAAATGCCTATCGGCACCTATTTTTGAAATGCCTATCGGAAACTACATCTGAAATGCCTATCAGCACCTATATTTGAAATGCCTATCGGCAACCATATCTGGAATGTCTATCGGCACCTATATTTGAAATGCCTATCGGCTTCTATATCTGAAATGCCTATCGGCACCTATTTTTAAAATGCCAATCGGCAACCACATCAGAAATGCCTATCGGCACCTATATCTGAAATGCCTATCGGCACCTATTTTTGAAATGCCTATCGGAAACTACTTCTGAAATGCCTATCAGCACCTATATTTGAAATGCCTATCGGCAACCATATCTGGAATGCCTATCCGCACATATATTTGAAATGCCTATCGGCTTCTATATCTGAAATGCCTATCGGCACGTATTTTAAAAATGCCTATCGGCACCTATTTTTTAAATGCCAATCGGCACCTATATCTGATATGCCTATCGGCACCTATTTTTGAAATTCCTATCGGAAACTACATCTGAAATGCCTATCAGCACCTATATTTGAAATGCCTATTGGCAACCATATCTGGAATGCCTATCGGCACCTATATTTGAACTGCCTATCGGCTTCTATATCTGAAATGCCTATCGGCACCTATTTTTAAAATGCCAATCGGCAACTATATCTGATATGCCTATCGGCACCTATACCTATCTGAAATGCCTATCGGCACCTATTTTTGAAATGCCTATCGGAAACTACATCTTAAATGCCTATCAGCACCTATATTTGAAA
Source organism: Venustoraphidia nigricollis (assembly GCA_034508555.1). Classification (NCBI taxonomy): domain Eukaryota; kingdom Metazoa; phylum Arthropoda; class Insecta; order Raphidioptera; family Raphidiidae; genus Venustoraphidia; species Venustoraphidia nigricollis. Next base: position 10,313 of record JAVRKA010000753.1, on the reverse strand, counting down.
TGCCTATCGGCAACCATATCTGGAATGCCTATCGGCACCTATATTTGAAATGCCTATCGGCTTCTATATCTGAAATGCCTATCGGCACCTATTTTTAAAATCCCAATCGGCAACTATATCTGAAATGCCTATCGGCACCTATATCTGAAATGCCTATCAACACCTATTTTTGAAATGCCTATCGGAAACTACATCTGAAATGCCTATCAGCACCTATATTTGAAATGCCTATCGGCAACCATATCTGGAATGCCTATCGGCACCTATATTTAAAATGCCTATCGGCTTCTATATCTGAAATGCCTATCGGCACCTATTTTTAAAATGCCAATCGGCAACTATATCTGATATGCCTATCGGCACCTATATCTGAAATGCCTATCGGCACCTATTTTTGAAATGCCTATCGGAAACTACATCTGAAATGCCTATCAGCACCTATATTTGAAATGCCTATCGGCAACCATATCTGGAATGCCTATCGGCACCTATATTTGAAATGCCTATCGGCTTCTATATCTGAAATGCCTATCGGCACCTATTTTTAAAATGCCAATCGGCAACTATATCAGAAATGCCTATCGGCACCTATATCTGAAATGCCTATCGGCACTTATTTTTGAAATGCCTATCGGACACTACATCGGAAAAGCCTATCAGCACCTATATTTGAAATGCCTATCGGCAACCATATCTGGAATGCCTATCGGCACCTATAATTGAAATGCCTATCGGCTTCTATATCTGAAATGCCTATCGGCAACTATTTTTAAAATGCCAATCGACAACTATATCTGAAATGCCTATCGGCAACTATATCTGAAATGCCTATCGGCACCTATTTTTTAAATGCCTTTCGGAAACTACATCTGAAATGCCTATCTGCACCTATATTTGAAATGCCTATCGGCAACCATATCTGAAATGCCTATCGACACCTATATTTGAAATACCTATCGGCTTCTATATCTGAAATGCCTATCGGCACCTATTTTTAAAATGCCAATCGGCAACTATATCTGAAGTGCCTATCGGTACCTATATCCGAAATGCCCATCGGCACCTATTTTTGAAATGCCTATCGGAAACTACATCCGAAATGCCTATCAGCACCTATATTAGAAATGCCTATCGGCAACCACATCAGAAATGCCTATCGGCACCTATATCTGAAATGCCTTTCGGCATTTTTATCTGAAATGCCTATCGACACCTATATTTGAAATGCCTATCGGCACCTATATTTTAAATGCCTATTGGCAACTATATCTGATATGCCTATCGGCACCTATATCTGAAATGCCTATCGGCACCTATTTTTGAAATGCCTATCGGAAACTACATCTGAAATGCCTATCGGCACCTATTTTTAAAATGCCAATCAGCAACTATATCTGAAATGCCTATCGGCACCTATATCTGAAATGCCTATCGGCACCTTTTTTTGAAATGCCTATCGGAAACTACATCTGAAATGCCTATCAGCACCTATATTTGAAATGCCTATCGGCAACCATATCTGGAATGCCTATCGGCACCTATATTTGAAATGCCTATCGGCTTCTATATCTGAAATGCCTAACGGCACCTATTTTTAAGATGCCAATTGGCAACTATATCTGAAATGCCTATCGGCACCTATATTAGAAATGCCTATGGGCAACCGTGTCTGGAATGCCTATCGGCACCTATATTTGAAATGCCTATCGGCTTCTATATCTGAAATGCCTATCGGCACCTATTTTTAAAATGCCAATCGGCAACTATATCTGAAATGCCTATCGGCACCTATATCTGAAATGCCTATCGGCACCTATTTTTGATAGGCCTATCGGAAACTACATCTGAAATTCCTATCAGCACCTATATTTGAAATGCTTATCGGCAACCATATCTGAAATGCCTATCGACACCTATATTTGAAACACCTATCAGCTTCTATATCTGAAATGCCTATCGGCACCTATATCTGAAATGCCTATCGGCACCAATTTTTGAAATGCCTATCGGAAACTACATCTGAAATGCCTATCAGCACCTATATTTGAAATGCCTATCGGCAACTAAATCTGGAATGCCTATCGGCACCTATATTTGAAATGCCTATCGGCTTCTATATCTGAAATGCCTATTGGCACCTATTTTTAAAATGCCAATCGGCAACCACATCAGTAATGCCTATCGGCACCTATATCTGAAATGCCTTTCGGCATTTATGTCTGAAATGCCTATCGACACCTATATTTGAAATGCCTATCGGCACCTATATTTTAAATGCCTATCGGCAACTATATCTGATATGCCTATCGGCACCTATATCTGAAATGCCTATCGGCACCTATTTTTGAAATGCCTATCGTAAAATACATCTGAAATGCCTATCGGCACCTATTTTTAAAATGCCAATCGGCAACTATATCTGAAATGCCTTTCGGCACCTATATCTGAAATGCCTATCGGCACCTATTTTTTGAAATGCCTATCGGAAACTACATCTGAAATGCCTATCAGCACCTATATTTGAAATGCCTATCGGCAACCATATCTGGAATGCCTATCGGCACCTATATTTGAAATGCCTATCGGCTTCTATATTTGAAATGCCTTTAGGCACCTATTTTTAAAATGCCAATCGGCAACAATATCAGAAATGCCTATCGGCACCTATATCTGAAATGCCTTTCGGCATTTATATCTGAAATGCCTATCGACACCTATATTTGAAATACCTATCGGCTTCTATATCTGAAATGCCTATCGGCACCTATTTTTAAAATGCCAATCGGCAACTATATCTGAAATGCCTATCGGCACCTATATCTGAAATGCCTATCGGCACCTATATCTGAAATGCCTATCGGCACCTATTTTTGAAATGCCTATCGGAAACTACTTCTGAAATGCCTATCAGCACCTATATTTGAAAAGCCTATCGGCAACCATATCTGGAATGCCTATCGGCACCTATATTTGAAATGCCTATCAGCTTCTATTTCTTAAATGCCTATCGGCACGTATTTTGAAAATGCCTATCGGCACCTATTTTTAGAATGCCAATCGGCAACTATATCTGAAATGCCTATCGGCACCCATATCTGAAATGTCTATCGGCACCCATATCTGAAATGCCTATCAGCACCTTTTTTTAAAATGCCAATCGGCAACTATATCTGAAATGCCTATCGACGCCTATATCTGAAATGCCTATCGGCACCTATTTTTGAAATGCCTATCGGAAACTACATCTGAAATGCCTATCAGCACCTATATTTGAAATGCCTATCGGCAACCATATCTAGAATGCCTATCGGCACCTATATTTAAAATGCCTATCGGCTTCTATATCTGAAATGCTTATCGGCACCTATTTTTAAAATGCCTATCGGCAACTATATCTGAAATGCCTATCGGCACCTATATCTGATATGCCTATCGGCACCTATTTTTGAAATGCCTATCGGAAACTACATCTGAAATGCCTATCAGCACCTATATTTGAAATGCCTATTGGCAACCATATCTGGAATGCCTATCGGCACCTATATTTGAACTGCCTATCGGCTTCTATACCTGAAATGCCTATCGGCACCTATTTTTAAAATGCCAATCGGCAACTATATCTGAAGTGCCTATCGGCACCTATATCTGAAATGCCTATCGGCACCTATTTTTGAAATGCCTATCGGAAACTACACTCTGAAGTGCCTATCAGCACCTATATTTGAAATGCCTATCGGCAACCATATCTGGAATGCCTATCGGCACCTATATTTGAAATGCCTATCGGCTTCTATATTTGAAATGCCTATCGGCACCTATTTTTAAAATGCCAATTGGCAACTATATCTGATATGCTTATCGGCATCTATAACTGAAATGCCAATCGGCACCTATTTTTGAAATGCCTATCGCAAACTACATCTGAAATGCCTATTAGCACCTATATTTGAAATGCCTATCGGCAACCATATCTAGAATGCCTATCGGCACCTATATTTGAAATGCCTATCGGCTTCTAAATCTGAAATGCCTATCGGCACCTATTTTTATAATGCCAATCGGCAACTATATCTGAATTGCCTATCGGCACCTATATCTGAAATGCCTATCGGCACCTATTTTTGAAATGCCTATCGGAAACTACATCTGAAATGCCTATCAGCACCTATATTTGAAATGCCTATCGGCAACCATATCTGGAATGCCTATCGGCACCTATATTTGAAATGCCTATCGGCTTCTATATCTGAAATGCCTATCGGCACCTATTTTTAAAATGCCAATCGGCAACTATATCTGAAATGCCTATCGGCACCTATATCTGAAATGCCTATCGGCACTTATTTTTGAAATGCCTATCGGACACTACATCTGAAATGCCTATCAGCACCTATATTTGAAATGCCTATCGGCAACCATATCTGGAATGCCTATCGGCACCTATATTTGAAATGCCTATCGGCTTCTATATCTGAAATGCCTATCGGCACCTATTTTTAAAATGCCAATCGGCAACTGTATCTGAATTGCCTATCGGCACCTATATCTGAAATGCCTATCGGCAACTATTTTTTAAATGCCTTTCGGAAACTACATCTGAAATGCCTATCTGCACCTATATTTGAAATGCCTATCGGCAACCATATTTGAAATGGATATCGACACCTATATTTGAAATACCTATCGGCACCTATATTTGAAATGCCTATCGGCTTCTATATCTGAAATGCCTATCGGCACCTATTTTTAAGATGCCAATTGGCAACTATATCTGAAATGCCTATCGGCACCTATATTTGAAATGCCTATCGGCAACCGTATCTGGAATGCCTATCGGCACCTATATTTGAAATGCCTATCGGCTTCTATATCTGAAATGCCTATCGGCACCTATTTTTAAAATGCCAATCGGCAACTATATCTGAAATGCCTATCGGCACCTATATCTGAAATGCCTATCGGCACCTATTTTTGATAGGCCTATCGGAAACTACATCTGAAATGCCTATCAGCACCTATATTTGAAATGCCTATCGGCAACTATATCTGAAATGCCTATCGACACCTATATTTGAAATACCTATCAGCTTCTATATCTGAAATGCCTATCGGCACCTATTTTTAAAATGCCAATCGGCAACTATATCTGAAATGCCTATCGGCACCTATATCTGAAATGCCTATCGGCACCTATTTTTGATAGGCCTATCGGAAACTACATCTGAAATGCCTATCAGCACCTATATTTGAAATGCCTATCGGCAACCATATCTGGAATGCCTATCAGCACCTATATTTGAAATGCCTATCGGCAACCAAATCTGAAATGCCTATCGACACCTATATTTGAAATACCTATCGGCTTCTATATCTGAAATGCCTATCGGCACCTATTTTTAATGTGGCAATCGGCAACTATATCTGAAATGCCTATCGGCACCTATATCTGAAATGCCTATCGGCACCAATTTATGAAATGCCTATCGGAAACTACATCTGAAATGCGTATCAGCACCTATATTTGAAATGCCTATCGGCAACTATATCTGGAATGCCTATCGGCACCTATATTTGAAATGCCTATCGGCTTCTATATCTGAAATGCCTATTGGCACCTATTTTTAAAATGCCAATCGGCAACCACATCAGTAATGCCTATCTTCACCTATATCTGAAATGCCTTACGGCATTTATGTCTGAAATGCCTATCGACACCTATATTTGAAATGCCTATCGGCACCTATATTTTAAATGCCTATCGGCAACTATATCTGATATGCCTATCGGCACCTATATCTGAAATGCCTATCGGCACCTATTTTTGAAATGCCTATCGTAAAATACATCTGAAATGCCTATCGGCACCTATTTTTAAAATGCCAATCGGCAACTATATCTGAAATGCCTTTCGGCAACTATATCTGAAATGCCTATCGGCACCAATTTTTGAAATGCCTATCGGAAACTACATCTGAAATGCCTATCAGCACCTATATTTGAAATGCCTATCGGCAACCATATCTGGAATGCCTATCGGCACCTATATTTGAAATGCCTATCGGCTTCTATATCTGAAATGCCTATCGGCACCTATTTTTAAAATGCCAATCGGCAACCACATCAGAAATGCCTATCGGCACCTATATCTGAAATGCCTTTCGGCATTTATATCTGAAATGCCTATCGACGCCTATATTTGAAATACCTATCGGCTTCTATATCTGAAATGCCTATCGGCACCTATTTTTAAAATGCCAATCGGCAACTATATCTGAAATGCCTATCGGCACCTATATCTGAAATGCCTATCGGCACCTATATCTGAAATGCCTATCGGCACCTATTTTTGAAATGCCTATCGGAAACTACTTCTGAAATGCCTATCAGCACCTATATTTGAAATGCCTATCGGCAACCATATCTGGAATGCCTATCGGCACCTATATTTGAAATGCCTATCGGCTTCTATATCTGAAATGCCTATCGGCACGTATTTTAAAAATGCCTATCGGCACCTATTTTTAAAATGCCAATCGGCAACTATATCTGAAATGCCTATCGGCACCCATATCTGAAATGCCTATCGGCACCCATATCTGAAATGCCTATCAGCACCTTTTTTTAAAATGCCAATCGGCAACTATATCTGAAATGCCTATCGGCACCTATATCTGAAATGCCTATCGGCACCTATTTTTGAAATGCCTATCGGAAACTACATCTGAAATGCCTATCAGCACCTATATTTGAAATGCCTATCGGCAACCATATCTGGAATGCCTATCGGCACCTTTATTTAAAATGCCTATCGGCTTCTATATCTGAAATGCCTATCGGCACCTATTTTTAAAATGCCAATCGGCAACTATATCTGAAATGCCTATCGGCACCTATATCTGATATGCCTATCGGCACCTATTTTTGAAATGCCTATCGGAAACTACATCTGAAATGCCTATCAGCACCTATATTTGAAATGCCTATTGGCAACCATATCTATAATGCCTATCGGCACCTATATTTGAACTGCCTATCGGCTTCTATATCTGAAATGCCTATGGGCACCTATTTTTAAAATGCCAATCGGCAACTATATCTGAAGTGCCTATCGGCACCTATATCTGAAATGCCTATCGGCACCTATTTTTGAAATGCCTATCGGAAACTACATCTGAAATGCCTATCAGCACCTATATTTGAAATGCCTATCGGCAACCATATCTGGAGTGCCTATCGGCACCTATATTTGAAATGCCTATCGGCTTCTATATTTGAAATGCCTATCGGCACCTATTTTTAAAATGCCAATTGGCAACTATATCTGATATGCTTATCGGCATCTATAACTGAAATGCCAATCGGCACCTATTTTTGAAATGCCTATCGCAAACTACATCTGAAATTCCTATTAGCACCTATATTTGAAATGCCTATCGGCAACCATATCTGAAATGCCTATCGGCACCTATATTTGAAATGCCTATCGGCTTCTAAATCTGAAATGCCTATCGGCACCTATTTTTATAATGCCAATCGGCAACTATATCTGAAATGCCTATCGGCACCTATATCTGAAATGCCTATCGGCGCCTATTTTTGAAATGCCTATCGGAAACTACATCTGAAATGCCTATCAGCACCTATATTTGAAATGCCTATCGGCAACCATATCTGGAATGCCTATCGGCACCTATATTTGAAATGCCTATCGGCTTTTATATCTGAAATGCCTATCGGCACCTATTTTTAAAATGCCAATCGGCAACTATATCTGAAGTGCCTATCGGAACCTATATCTGAAATGCCCATCGGCACCTAATTTTGAAATGCCTATCGGAAACTACATCTGAAATGCCTATCAGCACCTATATTAGAAATGCCTATCGGCAACCACATCAGAAATGCCTATCGGCACCTATATCTGAAATGCCTTTCGGCATTTATATCTGAAATGCCTATCGGCACCTATATCTGAAATGCCTATCGGCACCTATTTTTGAAATGCCTATCGGAAACTACTTCTGAAATGCCTATCAGCACCTATATTTGAAATGCCTATCGGCAACCATATCTGGAATGCCTATCGGCACCTATATTTGAAATGCCTATCGGCACCTATTTTTAAAATGCCAATCGGCTACTATATCTGAAATGCCTATCGGCACCTATATCTGAAATGCCTACCGGCAACTATTTTTGAAATGCCTATCGGAAACTACATCTAAAATGCCTATCAGCACCTATATTTGAAATGCCTATCGGCTACCATATCTGGAATGCCTATCGGCACCTATATTTGAAATGCCTATCGGCTTCTATATCTGAAATGCCTATCGGCACCTATTTTTAAGATGCCAATTGGCAACTATATCTGAAATGCCTATCGGCACCTATATTTGAAATGCCTATCGGCAACCGTATCTGGAATGCCTATCGGCACCTATATTTGAAATGCCTATCGGCTTCTATATCTGAAATGCCTATCGGCACCTATTTTTAAAATGCCAATCGGCAACTATATCTGAAATGCCTATCGGCACCTATATCTGAAATGCCTATCGGCACCTATTTTTGATAGGCCTATCGGAAACTACATCTGAAATGCCTATCAGCACCTATATTTGAAATGCCTATCGGCAACCATATCTGAAATGCCTATCGACACCTATATTTGAAATACCTATCAGCTTCTATATCTGAAATGCCTATCGGCACCTATTTTTAAAGTGGCAATCGGCAACTATATCTGAAATGCCTATCGGCACCTATATCTGAAATGCCTATCGGCACTTATTTTTGAAATGCCTATCTGAAACTACATCTGAAATGCCTATCAGCACCTATATTTGAAATGCCTATCGGCAACCATATCTGGAATGCCTATCGGCACATATATTTGAAATGCCGATCGGCTTCTATATCTGAAATGCCTATCGGCACCTATTTTTAAAATGCCAATCGGCAACTATATCTGAAATGCCTATCGGCGCCTATATCTGAAATGCCTATCGGCACTTATTTTTGAAATGCTTATCGGAAACTACATCTGAAATGCCTATCAGCACCTATGTTTGAAATGCCTATCGGCAACCATATCTGGAATGCTTATCGGCACTTATATTTGAAATGCCTATCGGCACCTATTTTTAAAATGCCAATCGACAACTATATCTGAAATGCCTATCGGCACCTATATCTGAAATGCCTATCGGCACCTATTTTTTAAATGCCTTTCGGAAACTACATCTGAAATGCCTATCTGCACCTATATTTGAAATGCCTATCGGCAACCATATCTGAAATGCCTATCGACACCTATATTTGAAATACCTATCGGCTTCTATATCTGAAATGCCTATCGGCACCTATTTTTAAAATGCCAATCGGCAACCGTATCTGAAGTGCCTAACGGCACCTATATCTGAAATGCCCATCGGCACCTATTTTTGAAATGCCTATCGGAAACTACATCTGAAATGCCTATCAGCACCTATATTTGAAATGCCTATCGGCAACCATATCTGGAATGCCTATCGGCCGTTATATTTGAAATGCCTATCGGCTTCTATATCTGAAATGCCTACCGGCACCTATTTTTAAAATGCCAATCGGCAACTATATCTGAAATGCCTATCGGCACCTATATCTGAAATGCCTATCGGCACTTATTTTTGAAATGCCTATCGGAAACTACATCTGAAATGCCTATCAGCACCTATATTTGAAATGCCTATCGGCAACCATATCTGGAATGCCTATCGGCACCTATATTTGTAATGGCTATCGGCTTTTATATCTGAAATGCCTATCGGCACCTATTTTTAAAATGCCAATCGGCAACTATATCTGAAATGCCTATCGGCACCTATATCTGAAATGCCTATCGGCACTTATTTTTGAAATGCTTATCGGAAACTACATCTGAAATGCCTATCAGCACCTATGTTTGAAATGCCTATCGGCAACCATATCTGGAATGCTTATCGGCACCTATATTTGAAATGCCTATCGGCTTCTATATCTGAAATGCCTATCGGCACCTATTTTTAAAATGCCAATCGACAACTATATCTGAAATGCCTATCGGCAACTATATCTGAAATGCCTATCGGCACCTATTTTTTAAATGCCTTTCGGAAACTACATCTGAAATGCCTATCTGCACCTATATTTGAAATGCCTATCGGCAACCATATCTGAAATGCCTATCGACACCTATATTTGAAATACCTATCGGCTTCTATATCTGAAATGCCTATCGGCACCTATTTTTAAAATGCCAATCGGCAACTATATCTGAAGTGCCTATCGGC
>JAVRKA010000752.1:0-55182 GCA_034508555.1 Venustoraphidia nigricollis | reverse complement strand
GTGCTAGATACTGTGGTAATAAATAAAAGTTATTTTTTCAAATTGCCTTGTTTTCTTCCTTTACAAATAAGTTTCGAAGAAGTCTGTCAAATTTTTACAATTTTGAATGGGGCCCGTGACTAAAAAGGGTTAAGAAACACTGTCTTAGAGGAGTACCACCTTCAAAAGAAGACCCTTCAGTTATTAGTGTCTAATCATCAAATTATACATAATTAGATTAAACGACATTACAAAACATTCATTTCAGTGAGATTCGAACTCACGACGGCTAGCACGCTAAGCACTATATCAAGTCTCTTAGAATTGAAATACGTTCAGAAGCATGAAATATAATTTTAGTCGGAAGAAAGAAAGTGGAACCAGTGTTAATGCAAATAAATCTGTGAATAAAACCGACGTCGACGCAAACAAAGGCAACGCCATAATATAGAGGTAATGGACGCTAGTCCATTATTATTATTATTGCTATATGTACGTTCAAATGTGATTGAAGGAACTCTGCAACTCTACTGGGAATTGAAATTAAATTACCTCAGCGAACGACGCAATACTGGACATAATGATAATAGTGTGACCTGTATTAGGTTATGTATGTGTTGCGGACCTATTATTGTCTTCGACACAGTGCTGTGGGTTGTAGTTTTAACGGTACGATTTGTACAGTCTTTATACCATTATTAACTTCCCAGTAGACTGGGAAGTTATAATAATAATAATAATTTCCTTTATTCATTTGTGCCAATTACAGCGTAAACAGCGTCAGAAATACCATATCTATAGACAAATCTTGAGAAAAAACATATCAAAAAAATAACAATATCCCTATGACAATAAAGACAAAGAAAACCCGGGTCGCAGTGCCAAAACCCTGCCGACAATATAGTGTATTTGCTTGTATAGGGCCGTGTGGTTTTATACTTTTATTATGTGAAATTAAGTTTGTTTTTGGGCAAAATTAAAAATTTAACCCCTTAATACACCCCTTAAAATAACATTTTTTTCTTAATTGTAATATTATTATCAATCTAACGTCTACACCGAATTAAATACACCCTTCAATAAATAAGTCACTATCTACAAACTAGTGTTTTCATAAAATTTGTAAATCCGGTCCTGTCGGGCCGATTTTAATAAAATTGTGGGGATACTTTTTAATCACTACCAAAGGGTTAAATTTCAATTTTGAAACGATTCGGAGAATTTTTTCGGTATTTTGGGGCCCAAAAACAGTTTTCAACCCCTAAAAACTACCCTTAAAATAGCCCGATTAGGCCCATTTTAAATAGGCTTCTTGCGGTGATGGATTTCAACACGTGGCCCAAATTTCGTTGAAATCAATTAACTCTTTCGAAAGTTATCGCGCGTACACATATATATATATATATATATATATATATATATATATATATATATATATATATATAAATATATATATATATATATAAATATATACATATATATATATACATATATATATATAAACATTTTTAAAAATGGTGCCAAAGTGTTTAGGAGGTTATGAAACGTCGAGAAATTTTGGTCCGACCCCTAGGTCCCGCCATCCGACCGACGCCAATAGTGTATGTTGCCATATGGCAAATACACTAAAAAGTTAATATGACACCACAATTTTAAAGAAAAGTTATTAAAATGACAATAGTAATTTTTAAATAGACGTTAAAAATCATTAAAGTTCATATTAAAAGTATATCTTAGATCTTAGAATTGATCATTTCATATGTGACCGGTCAATTCATGAAATGGTACATCATGGAATACAACCATTTCATGAATTGGTCAGCCACATCGTGAAATGATAAATTCTAAGATCTGGCCATAACATATACATAGACAGTATAAAAACAATTGGCTATAATCATAACAAAATGGTAACACGTTAATGAGTTTCAAGGTCACTACAAAAAGACTACAAAAATGTAAATTTTCCACGTAATTTCTCGAATAAAAAATGTTTTTTTAAGACACACGCCGCTACTGGGTTATGTGCGTCGAAATAAATCTATTAATTTATATATTTGTGTCAGACAGGTGAGTTTAGTTTGTAATGACTTTCGTTCACTTTTATGATATAAAAATGCTATTTAGTTTAGTTTATTAAGATGCCTGTCTGTGTCGAAGCATATTAATGTCCACATGATCCGAAAGAAAATCGGTCCAGTGTTTTTTTTTTTTTTTTTGTTTAAACAAAAATCCTACAAAAAATGTATCTTAGAATGTTTTGAAAAAGATTTCTCGGGTCTAATTTGTTAAGACTGGGAAGTCAGTCGCGTGGACCTCGCAAAGGCTGGTTAACAGATGGAGAGAGATCATAGACGCTTCAGTCATTAGCCCGACATTTGAATAATACATCTTTCTAAGAATTCATTATAACGTCAACAATGGGTATCTCATAATATAATAGCAAACTATAGCTATTTATTTGTATTTTTATAAACTATCAATATTGCGATTTTGAATTTTTATAACCTGCATTCTCCATAAACTTTATAGTAGTACATGACGTGTTTTTAACTGAAGTACAGTAAGACCTCGGTTAACGCTGTTTCAGTATTATGTGGTTTCTAAAAAAAAGTTTAGCCACTATAACGTAAAGTATGGATCAGTTTATACAAAATTATTCAAATGTTATTAGAATTTCAATAAGCCCCCCCGAAGTGTCATTGATACAATGTCTTGCTATCGACAACAGCTTGCTGAGCGAATCAGAAAAAAAGCAAACGACATTAGATGACTTTTTCACAAAAACATAACTTCTTATTCATTGATTTTCATAAATGTTTTATGAACAAAAATCGACATTAGCAATTAATAAATCTATAATTAATGTGATAAAAAAGTATTTGACAATAAATGTTACAAAATTAAACAAAAAAAAAACTAATACATTTTCTAATTCTCGGTTCTGTTTCCCTTATGCCTAATAATAATAATGCGTTTATAACGTCCGTTTCTCGACTTTATGTCATAACAGACGCCATTCGCACCATTACTATTTTATATCTACCACACTTGCCGTTATTTTTCTACATTTTTAAAACTTCAACTTATGTAACAGCAATGGGCGAATGAAGGAATTATAGGAAATTAGGATAAGGTAGGTAATTTTTGAACAAGGAGTTTGATAGGTAATCGGCCATGGCCTCAAATAAGGAACCATCTCGATATTTATCTGGAATTAATTGAGGGAAACCATGGAAAACCTCAATCAAGATGGCCGGTACACGAATTATCGTTTCTCGGCGAGAGGCAGTAGGAAAAAGTCCCAGCCACATCTGCCCCCGCCGGGATTCGAAAGCGGACCTCCCGAATGCGAGTCTAGTGCTGTCACCACTACTCTACCCAGCTCGGTCACTTATGCCTAATATCTACATATCAAGATGACCTCGATTAGCGTTGTTTCGTATTGCGCAGGAACCTATTGGAAGGTGTTTCCATCATTAATCGGGGTCGTACTGCATTTTGATTTTTTATAACCAGCATACTCCATAAACTGTATAGTAGGAGTACATGACGTGTTTTTAACTGAAGTATTTGGGTAGTAAACAACGTGTCCAACAATATAAGGTGGAGTATAGAGGTGACACACGCAACACATAGAGTCCATTCGCACAGAGGCGAGATCTGCGGCTGTGAAGGAGAGAGCCCTACAGTTTGTTGTCGACGCCGCCGTATCGCCCGCCGCCGCCCTAACTGCAGCGGGAGCGACAGGCCTTGCGAACGCCGGCTGCCTTGGTTCACCGCACGTTTTCATTAGCCAACAAAGATATCGCAATCAATTTATATCTTCGCCCCTTCCCTCTCGCACTAATACACTTACATACGTTCGCAAACAGAGATAGAGTGCAATACTGTCCTTTCAATGTAATTATACCGAATGTACCGAATTTGATCGATCATTAACAGACTATTATTAACATAACCAACTAACGGACTCGTGCGAATACTTCGGACCGTTAGTGGTCACTTACGTAATATAATAGGGTGGAAATAGAATAGACTAGAATTTATTGAATTGCCACAAATGCGGATACAAACGTCAAATAGATAATAATTTAAAAAAGATCCTTCAAATCATAACGCACGGTATTACAAAATTTTTTTTTTTAATAAATGTTATTCTATTCTTGACTTTATTTCTTTTTTGTCCTTGGTAATTAATATAAAAATGATTTTTCGGGAAAAAGGCCTTTATTTATAAGTAAAACACTTAATATTTTATTTTCAGCGACGTTTCGTTCCTTGTCGCTGAAAATAAAATATTAAGTGTTTTACTTATAAATAAAGTCCTTTTTCCCGAAAAATCATTTTTATGTTATTCTATTCTATTCAGAGACTTTAGTGCCTCTACGTCATTAAATATTACCGACAACTGTTAAAATAAACAGATTGCCATCAGATAACGAAATTTGTTTTTTGTGAGCGCTATTTTCTGTAATAAAATTGTTAACAATTTTAAACTGTATTTTTTTAATGAAAACATTAATTTTAAGGTACTAACTTATTTTTCGTCATTAGAGGGAAAAATAATCTTCAAAATGGCGTATGAAACATTAATTTTGATACAGTATTAAGATAGATATATCATACCGACAAAAAACACAGATACTAGCCATTGATAATATTAATTTACATCAAATTGAAAGGACAAACTCAAATATTAATATTAATATTCAGACTTATATTGGTTACAATAAATAAAACAAGAACAAATTAAAAGAACTTTTCTTCCCACGAGGCTTACGCCACATAATGAACTCTCAATTCTATCGTTGTAATCTCATGTGTATTATGTATCCCATTTACTAAGTTACCTTAATATTAATTAATTAGTTTTGCCTTGTGATTACATAAGCGATATTAATAAAATTGTGATTTGTCTGTCCGTGTATTGAGGCATTTTTCAAAAGCGGTTAAACAGATTATTATGAGAAAGCTTACAACACGTTAAGGTTAAAAATGTTTCATACAAATTCAAAGAAATGAAATTCAAAGAATGCTTGAACACGTTTAAAAAAAATTTGTAACCCTAATTTGAACGCCAAAAATCGATTTAATTAAAAACAGCAACTCTGCGTTAAATACACGTTAGCGCGTATTATAAATGCCTGGAAAATCGCTCCTAGCGTTTTTAGGTTATGTCCGAACGCAGACAGGGAAAAATATTTTTTATACATATAACTTTCCACAAAACGAAGTTTTATGTTGTTTTCGAATTACAGGCCCCAAGTTGGGCGCCAAAGTCAGCTTAGCTAATAAATTGCATCGCATAGCGCTTTCAATTATCAAAAAAGGTATTAATTGCAAAAATTCGATCTGAAAGAAATGAAGTTCGTATTTTAAGATTGTAAGAAATCGAACAAATCAACGATAAAAAAGAAAACATGACGTAAAAACGCGTTTAAGTGATATATGGTAGAGTGACGGTTATTTATGTGATGGAAGAATGGGTACTCTGCCCATAGAACAGTCTGTATAGACGTGTGCTGTATTTTGTTCGCCCACAGGCGCTCTTTTTCTTTGGTCACCAGTATCGGATATAGGCGATTGTTATAATACACGAAAATATTTAAACGATCTAAACTAGCTTTTGCTGAAATTCGCATTTCGAACTGGAAATTACTATTACTGCCCTCAATTAATATTGTTCCTATAAATATTAAACGTTGAGGAAAAATCTGTAGAAAGACTCTGTTATACAAAAAGTGGTGCATGTACTTAGTACGCGCGGCAGAAGTTATACTTGGCGTGATCGCGATAATTAATATTTACAACTGTCAAAAGTTGTTAACACACAATAGATTTTAAGAAGTTCGGATATCGCTAGTATAACTTACTTTGTTGTTTTATGAAATAACTATTTTGACGTTATCAGAAACAACTTCCGCAACACATTCCGTAACAGAGAAAACTTTACTCTCACTGCGCCAAAAGAAGTATAACTTCAAAAATTATTAGCATTCTTAATTTTATAGTGGACAAAATCATTTTAAACAAATTAAATAAACTGTTTTAATGATAATTTTAAATACAATCATTTATAGTGACTCATAGTTAACGATCGTGTATTTAGAATTAGTATCATGCAACACCTTTGAACTTGCCTGGGGCCCTGATGATGAAAATAAATTTTTCAAAACGTTGATCACACACGAAACATCGTTAAAGCTTCTTTTTAAATTGTTCCTCAGACAAACTTTTCCTCGACTTTTAATAATCAGTACTGTTTGGTTTGTGACATTAATTTATGGGGCTAGCGGAGTTGTCTAGCGTCAATAATCTGATTAGATTATTGTTAACTATAGACACCGGAAAGTTAAGCTCATCTCTAAGCGGACATCAGGAAACATGTTAATCCATTATCTTCTTTACTGTTATTTTATACATGTTCAAAATTGCTCGTTCTAGGTACGACACTAAGTTCTCCAAAACTCAACTTTTATCTCTCTCCAATGACGTGAGATATAAAATAAGAGGTTGTAGAAAATTGTACATCCAACGAAGTATTTTTATATATTTAGAAAGTAACATAGTAATCGCCTGTACATTCGATAGAAGATTGCTGCCGAGAAGAATTACAAAGGTCCCACTTTAATTAAATGACAAGATTATTAATTCCCATTTAGGTCGGGTCAGCATACAGTGCCGTTCAGATACTAGCGGGACCGATTAACAACGTTTGAGATATAACCAAAACGGATTAAAGTTGCCTTTTTTTGTCATTTAACAATGACAGACACGCGTTTCTATAAGTTTAACTGCGCGACACCCAAAAAAATGTAGGCAATACGGTTACAGATTTTATAAGTTTTTTTTTTTATAATTTATCATCCTTTACTTCACTCGCCTCAATACCGGTTGTGAAAGGAAGAAACTCGGCAAAGCCGGTACACAGAAATAACGTGGAAGCAATTATAGACAAAGATCGTTTTACTATTTTATGTGTTGATAAAAAAGTTAAAATACTATTTTGTCATATAAGATATATTTTATTTCTACAGAGCTGCAGAACGCTATATAATTGATATAAACATTCATTGTTACAATGCTAAATTAGAAAAATTTATTTTTTATCCACCAACACCGTCGGGAGTTAAACCCGAATCTTTCCACTTTCCGCCGCGAAAGTGGAAAGATTCGAGTTTAAGTCCCGACGGTGTTGGTGGATAAAAATTTTTTTTTTTTAATTTAGCATTGTAACAATGAATGTTTATAGCTATTATTTTATCTACAAATTAAATATTTCACAAATATTTCGACATGTTAAGCCTCGGCTCCACACATGGCAATGCTGGCCCAAAATAGTCATTGGCAAATATATGCTTCTAATCTCGTCTTCCCCTATTCCAATGACTTCAAGCTGACTACACGCTGGTCCACTGTTTCTTGGCAAATATTTGCTTCCGGAACACTGAACCTCAGTTATTTTACAGTAGGAAATTTATAGCACTAAAGTTTTTAATACCTTTCAATAATCATTTCAGCAAATCTTCAACCACGATTAACAAACAAATATACGAAGCGTGAAGTTGAATAAAACTGTTTAAGAAAGCTAATTAATAACTTCTTTTTTTTCTATTTCAAATACGAAATAGCTAGTTGTGTTAGTATTTAAAAACTAAATGCAGTCTTTAAATACTAACGCAACTACCTATTTGGTATTTGAAATAGAAAAACAAGATGTTATTTGCATTTTTAAACAGTTACTCCACGTTCCATATATTTGTTTGTTTGTAATTAATTGTATGTTTATTGAAATAAAAACTTTTGTGTAAATTATATGTTATTTAACTTATTTCATTGATTTTATTAAAACATCATCGACGAATGTGTGTTTATAGACTCATTGGAACATTGACAAACAAAGCGGCTCTTTTGATTCAGGTTGGAAGCTGGTCGTTCTCTTCGACCAGCTCTCAAATGGCGTCCAGCTTTGAAACAGTTAACCGTTAATGGACGATATTGAACTAGCCTTCCTATCTGTGCAAACTTGTAAAGATCGAAGTATTTGTTAACTTATAACTTTGATAATTATTAATTTAAGACACACTGCTAACAAATAGCTTTATTATTTATTGTTTTTTGTTATAAGATATTTTTTTAATGTCCTATTTCTGTCCACGGGGAGTAAAACTTGTTTCGTGCCATATATTGTATTATAAATATGCAAAGTTTCAGCTCTCTAGGTTAATGGCGGTCTTCTGCAAAAAACTAGGAAATTTTTGATATTCGTTCTTTAATGTTATATATTATATTTTTAAATGACTTCAAAAAAAGGAGACTATTCAATTTATCTGTATGTTTTTTATATGCGATTACTCCGCCAATTATAAACCGATTTGAAAAATTTCAACGCCATTTTGTTCAGAATGTCCCGAGATTGGTGCCATACCGTTTTTATTGAAATAGGTTCATCCGTTTTAAAATGACATAAAAAACATATTTTTAGTATAAATGCTACCTCATATCGCCAGTATTTGGGAACCGATTTTGATAAATCGGTTCAGAAGTTTTTTTATTACAATTTATAAGCAAAGTAACTACGATTTTGTTCAATAAAAATGTGCAAAAATAAATCCACTAAAAAGTAAAAAATAAAAAAACTTTAAAAAAAATATTAACCTCCTTCAAAAAAAAGTCACTAAAAAGATGAAATAATGAAATTTTGAGGCTGGAATCAATTTCACTACAAAAACTTTTAATTACGTAAATTTTTTCTTTTACTGAATTGATTCCGACCTCAAAATTTCGTTATTTTCATCTTTTCAGCGACGTTTTTGAAGGAGGTTAATATTTTTTTTTAAGTTTTTTTATTAACGTGTAAAAATGTATTGAAAAATGTTTTAAAGTTACTTTAAATAAAATTTTTATTTATCAAAAGACTCTCACATTGAAAAATTTTATTTTAGTCACAAGTTTTCGTATAGTTTATTTGGTCGCCGTTCAATTTGTAAAAGTACAAGCTTGAAGCAAACTACAAGTAAGTAAACAGCGTAAAATACTACATGAAGTTATGACAAAGTTTTGGAGTTTTTCATTATAATTTCAAAACAAAATTGCTTTAGGCGATAAAGTCATAAAAAGTTATAATGCGTGAAAAATACTATTATTTGTGTTGTTCATAGAAAATTATCATATTAAACTAAAGTCGAAGCTGTCAGATTGTGTACAGTCAAAGTAATAAATGGTGGTAGCTGCAGTAAAATTCCAGTGAATATACTTACTAGTAAGAATAATAATCTGCTAGATTTTTATTTATTTTTTAGGAGACTTCAAATATCTATTTTCAAGACATACCTACATAATTCAAAAACAGAAAATTCAAAATCAAAATGTGATTTTGTATAAAAAGATCAAAATCTATATAAAAAATAATGTACACTGAATATCTCAGATAAAAAAAAATAAATGATAAATTAAATTGAATAAAATATAACCAAAAAACATTTAATTTCATGGTAAAATTACAATACTGACACGCACAAATCTCAATAAGGAGAAGATTTTATTTCCAAAAAAGTTCGTTTAAGATTAATTTTACTGCGCATCACCCTTAATTTAAAAAAATATTTATTTATATCTATTAGTAATATGCACAAATTCTCTTTTGACAGGAACCTTCTCTCAGCCCAAATGTAGTTGGATTAAAAGTGCCCTAATTTAAGTTTAATCAAAATTGATCCAACCGTTATTTTATATAAAATAAAATACTTGAAGACGAAGAAACCGCAATAAAAAAGTTAATTAACTTCCTAGAAATATCCAGCCTGAAAAATAAAATATAAATTAAATACAACTGTTATGATATATACTAACATATAATCAATTATTATATGACATATTCACTTACCTCATATATTACCATACTCTATATATTTATTAGTACAGTGTAAATAGCCCTAGTAGCTGCACACTGTTAAAAAAAAAAAAAAAAAAAAAAAAAAAAAAAAATTACAGACGAAGTTCATTTTTTGTATTGATCTTTTACATAAAAAATTAATAATTTATCAAATTCATGCTTTGACAATATGAATAAATGTCATTTTTTATGCAAACTCTAATCAGATAAAACCTACGTACATGGGCTGCAATTCTAAAAGCACTTAAGGAAAATTGACATGGCCTCTTAAAGTAATTGCTAAAATCGAGTTAGAAAAACGTAAACAACCTTACATTTGTTGATTTAGAGCAAAAAAATAAACAATTGATATATCGAAACCGTCTGAAATGAAAACACTAATTCAATCCTATTTTAAAATTCAAGGAAAAATCGTTTTCTCGAAAAAAAAACTTATATTCTAGGTCCCAAGGTAAAGTGACTAATGTCAAACTTTTGATTAAATTAATATGGTTTTAGGTAAAAATATCCAAATAGAAAGTATTGTTATATTGGCTACGCGTCAATTTTTGAAGTGTCAAAGTAATTTTTAATTCTCAGACATCAAAACCAATTTCTATAAAGGTAAGCAGTTTATTGTTTATATTTATAACTCACATTGTTAAATGCAAGACGAAGCAAGTATTTTCTTTATTCTGAAGTTTCTTAACCTATAATTTTATAATTTATAGTAAGTGATTAGTAACATTCATTAGGTACGTACCTTGGGACATCTGCCAGTTCGTATCTTAAGGAAACCTGGAAGATGTCGTATCCTCACGGATACACCAGAAAAAAATATAATTGAAATGCAACAACTTGCCAGAAATAACAAAAAAAAAATAAACGCATAAATTCTATAATAGAAAAAATAAAAAGAAATTTAAATAAAGATTTTTATGGAATCTCCACCAATGACGTGGTTATGAAGTTGCCTAATCCTAAGTCTAGTAGTAGTACGAAGCGAAAAAATAATCCGCTTGAGTTTGAAGTTGATTTTTCAGCTTATATAGTGTTGCTTAATTATTTATAAATAGTATTGTGTTGTTACTGTCCTAAGGTAAATACCGCCCTGTCCCAAAGTACGTGCAATATGTTGTACCTTAGGACAGTTTTTTCTTTTTCTTTTTTAATTCAGATTATTGTTTTTTTTTTTTGAAGTTTGTGTAATGGATTTCGTTTAATAAAAACATATGTTTCGTTCTGTTCAATTGCATTATCGATTTTCCCAAAACTAACTTGTTATACTTGCAAAAAACAAAAAGTGTCTCAAGGTGCGTGGTTCTCCTCTACATTACGACTACGTTACTCGCTCGGTCTACTTTTTGTAAAATATATAACCGAACTGAAACGTTTGGAAATTAAAAGTCGTTGAAGTATCATATACACCTCTTAAAAAAACGTGATTCGAGCCTTAAGCATCGTGAGCGATGAAGGAGGTGATGAGGGAATGAGTGATAGAGGATGAAAAAGGCGACGCGTGAAGGCGGAGCAAAGTAGAATGCTGTCACGCACTCTAATCTATAAAGAGGCTTAATCATCAATAAGATTCCTGTTCAGACCCCGTCTGTTTTAACACAGATATTCGTTACATACAATGAATTTACTCCTCGCTTGTTACTTGTAAAACATTTATCTGATATACAGTCAACCCCCGGATTACGACTCTAATTTGCGGAGCACACGTGCAAAACCCGATAAACAGATTTTACTGATTTCGAGTAAATCGCGAAAAACTGTCACACAAAATCTATATACGTATAAATAAAATCGACAATTCCGAACTTTGTACAATACAGCACTCTTTACAGAAGTAATGATTGATGTGTTTGAATACATAGCCAATGGATTACAAAGACCACATACTGCGAGAGTTGCTTTTTTAATTAATTTTACAGAAGTTAGTTCAATTAATACAAATAAATAAAATCGTAACGTAGTCTGTAATTGTGCAGTTTTAAAGATTTCTCAAGCAAATTTTCAGTTTTTAGTCAGTTTGTTCTATCTGTCTATCTGTTTGTTCCGGCTAATCTCCGAGATAGCTGGACCGATTTTAGCAGGACTTTCACTGGTAGATAGCTGGTGTTATAAGCAGTGACTTAGGGTACTTTTATTTTAGAAAAAGAATTAGGGTTCCGCGCAAAAAAATTAAAACCCATGAAATTGTGAAGTACGATTCAAATAGGAAAGTATATATCCAATATCTATACATATAATATAATCTATACATCTATACATACCAGGACGATCTAGGCTACATTTTATCCCAAAAATGGATATTTTAGAGGGTTTTCCTCGCAAATCTAATAATAAAAGAATTTCAGAAAGCTTTTATTGATATAAGATCGCATATAAGAAAGAAAAATTAATTAATGATATATTTATATTATGTTTGTTCCGCCGTAACTTTTGGACCGGTTTGAAAATTTTCGACATCATTTTATTCAGAATGGTTACGGATTGCTTCAGTCGTTTTTAACTGACATCAGAAAAGGAGTAATTTTTTATATATGTTAATTTATATCTCCAGCATTTCTGGACCGATTCTGACGATTCTTTTTCTATTTAATAGGGTATACTTTCAGGGCGGTCTCACATAAATTTCATTCAAATCATTTCAGAAATTTAGTAATAAAATATTAAGGAAGAAGACGGCTAATAACGTGCAAACTACGTATGGGCCACCAAAAGCATAGTACATAAAAAATATAGTAATAAAATTGACGCTGACCTCAAAACCATACCATTTACGTTTTTAGTGCCTTTTTTTAAGGTTCAATTTAAAAAAAAAACTTATTAATTGAAATTATTACTCATGCAAACACTTCCATTTTCACATTCGAGTAAAAACTTATAATAAGCATATTTGTAAATATTTTTTAAATCAAATAATTATTTATTCAAATAAACTCACATATCATCCATTTATATATAACATATGAATCAATAGTATAGTGCGTAAATTTTTTCATATAACTTTTCCGTGTAGATACGAAATTATTGGAAAGGTTCTTTTTCCACCATCAGTTCCGGGTTGTAAAAAACCAGGCAAACATAATCGTAGATTACATTTAGAGATGCGGAATGTAGAATAAAGGTCGGGTCACATTTTATCTGCGATTACAAGGCGAAGTGACTTATGCAACTCCGTCTTAAGTTCAGCGTTTGTAATGTGGAAGGACAGAGGTAAAGAAAAAAAAGTGCGAGCCGAGCTTTGTGCGGAAAGGGTTCAGTTTCGTTTTCCGTGAGATCCTTAAGACTTAAAATTTTCGTTTAGGTTTTTCTGTAAACTGCGAGACCCTATGTTCCCTATTTTTTCAAAATTTTAAGCTCGGTGGTGTTGGTGATAAGGGGGAGGGGATTCTCAATTTTTGTATATTTTCGTTAATATCTTTTAAACTAGGTATGCATTTTAAAATTTTAAAAATATATATATAGTTGTATTTCTCATAACGAATTATTTCATTGGATACATCACATCATGTGCGTTTAAATTTTTTTTTAATTTCTAATTTGACTCCCAAAATCGGAATTCATTTATTCACGCTATACGTCTGTGATTGGGTCATCTAGCTCTAGATTTGTATGTACCAAATTAATTTTTTTTCGTCCGGTTCGAAGAAAATAAGTTGTCACAGACGGTCAGACAGACACGAGAGTGATACTATAAAGGTTCTTTTTTTTGTACAGCGCCTTAAAAATCAACATCGGTTATATGAAGTAATTGTATATTTTTAGTGTATTTGCCATATGGCAACATACACTATTGGCGTCGGTCGGATGGCGGGACCTAGGGGTCGGACCAAAATTTCTCGACGTTTCATAACCTCCGAAACACTTTGCCACCATTTTTAAAAATGTTTATATATATATATATATATATATATATATATATATATATATATGTATATATATATGTATATATATATATATATATATATATATATATATATAGGTATATATGTGTGCGGGCTATAACTTTCGAAGAAGTTAATTTATTTTGACGAAATTTGGCACACATGTTGGAATCCATCACCGCACGAAGCCTATTTAAAATGGGCCCAATCGGGCCATTTTAAGGGTAGTTTTTAGGGGTTGAAAAATGTTTTTGGGGCCCAAAATACAGAAAAAATTCTCCGATTCGTTTCAAAATTGAAATTTAACCCTCTGGTAGTAATTAAAAAGTGTCCCTAAAATTTTAATAAAATTGGCCCGACAGGACCGGACTTACAAATTTTATGAAAACACTAGTTTGCAGATAGTGAATTATTTACTGAAAGTTGCATATAATTTGGTAAAAAATGTTATTTTAAGGGCTGTATTAAGGAGTGAATTTTTTTTTTACCCAAAAACCAACTTAAGTTCGCATAATAAAGCCACACTACCTGTATCAGCAAATACACTATATTGTCGGCAGGGTTTTGGCACTGCGACCCGGGTTTTTATTTTTTAAAATAAAGGCATCTTTTCGAAGCCCATGTGTGCCGAGCTTTAGAGAGGCGTAGGTGAGAAATGGTTTTACGTACGTAAGGTTGGTAAAGATTGCGAGTGAGGCAAGGGGGATGCAGTAAGCAAACTCACGCGAATGTGTATTGATCTATGAAGATTATCCCAGGTTCACAACCTTTTTTACCTTCGGCTACAACTTTTTCAACTGATAACGGTACAATAATTAGAGCGGCAAATATGCTTAGAAATCATTAAAATTAGCGATTGGTCACATGACGTAAAATTTATTTTTATAATACGAGTAGATCATATTTTTATATTATATATATATTTTTATTTATATATAATTTTATATATACGTACATTGTGAAACCACATCAAAAACGTGAAAAGTATAAATTAGTTATCATTTTATGTAGGTAGGTCATTTGTAAGGAATTAAAATTTTTCAAAATTAATGGCTCATTGTCTCATCATCATGCCTGATTAGCTATATAAAAAATGGCGATAGGCGCTTCTGAGCTCTGTTGTCGAGAGTCTATGATCTACGATATCCCTTCCTTTCTCACCCCCTAATTTAAAAACAAATCGTTCTCAGAAACTTCGGTTACGAATTGATCGTGCTAAAAGTTCGCAGAAAAACCATAACGCAAATAATTGTAAAAAAATGTGCTTTTAGTTGATTAGTTTGTAAATAATAATGCGTTTAACGTCCGTTTCTCGACTTTATGTCATAACAGACGCCATTCGCACCATTACTATTTTCCATCTACCACACTTCCCGTTATTTTTCTACATTTTTAAAATTTCAACTTATGTAATAGCAATGGGCGAATGAAGGAATTATAGGAAATTAGGGTAAGGTAGGTAATTTTTGAACAAGGAGTTTGATAGGTAATCGGCCATGCCCTCAAATAAGGAACCATCTCGATATTTATCTGGAATTAATTGAGGGAAACCATGGAAAACCTCAATCAAGATGGCCGGTACAGGAATTACCGTTTCTCGGCGAGAGGCAGTAGGAAAAAGTCCCAGCCACATCTGCCCCCGCCGGGATTCGAACCCGGACCTCCCGAATGCGAGTCTAGTGCTGTCACCACTAGTCTACCCAGCTCGGTATTAGTTTGTAAATAAAAAAAGGCTAGCTAAAACCCAGGTATCCAACTATTATACTTTTACAAAATAATATTATATCCGAAAAAGTACTTAAAATCCTTTACCTTTAATAAAATTATCTTTCACTATTAGAGATCCTTACAAGGAGATCATCTTGTTTAGTTGGTCAGGAAACATCTTCAAATAATTCGTGTAGTACAATATCAAATCAAAAATGTTAATTTGTAAATGAAATATTACTACATCACAAAACAACACTTAAAAACTAACTACCAAACTGCAACTAAAAATCAACTTGAATTTACATCATCTACATAATTACGTAACTAACCTTTTTCGACGCAATAATAAATTACTGACCGGTGACTATTAGATAAGCTATTACAAAAATTAAATGTACAACTTTTAATACAACGTGTCTCAAAAGGTTCGATGATATTGTTAAAAATTGACAAAACAGGTCTTAAAACTCTATCATTTCGATTTGTTTCACCGCATTTATTTGAGTAATTGTGATCCTGTGTATTCTTGCCCAATACACAAGGTAACTTTGCGAAAGAAAGAATTAATTATTATTAATTATATTATAACATTATAACATTTAAAATGCATCAGATATAGATAAAATTAAAATTACGACAATCATAATTTTAATTTTATCTATATCTGACGCATTTTAAATTTTCTAACTTGAAAAGAACCACGAATGTGGTTGAAACGTCGAATGTAATAAACTGTATTTCAATAAAAACATTGGACAGCATTAGCAAGTAGCTTCATTTCGTTAAATATTAAAAAAAAAAAATTATTATTTTTAGTACACTGCAATAAAAGAGTCTTTTTGAAAGGTTCATTTCTAATAATTTATTTTCAAATTTTTACTTACGCCTTTTGGCAGCTATATTGGATTTTAAATAACGGCACACAGTTTACTGTATTCTACTTATCATACCTTCTTATTTGATACTCATATCAATGGCGGTTGTAAAGAAATAAATTATCTGGCATTTAGTGTTGGCCGACATTTTGGATTTGGAATGAAGTCATACTGCTGATTATATTCTACTTGTCATATCCTTTCATTTGATACTCATGTGAAGGAGATTGTAAAGAGGAAGGTCCGAAGGTCCGATTTTGGCGGGACGTCCCGATTTTTAAATCAAAATTAAATGTCCCGTGCGGGACAGGCTCAGTCCCGCTTTTCGGGGATAATTCGACCGTGCGTAAATAATTATTCTTTTACTGTAAGTTGCAATTTGTAACACTCACTTCTCAGACTATTGTTTGAAACGCCATATTTTTCTAATGAATAAAACTTTTTTGACTTTGATTTCTGTTTTTTTTATTTAGAAGACGAACAAGACAATTATTTAACGATAGGGTTATCTGATTTAAAATATCATATTTTTATTAAAATACATTTTCTATGGCTATTTTTGCTATCTACTGTCACGTAAACGTAATTTGAACTCAAATAAAAAGATAAATATTTAAAAACTTCTGATTATATACGTTTTTTTACTATGTCCCGCTTTCGACGAAAGAATCCCGCTTTTTTCACTCAAAAAGTTCCAAAATCCCGACTTGGCAAAAAAAATCTGGCAACGCTGAAGGTAATCCACCATTTGTGGTGGCGGCCATATTGGATCTACCATAATATTCAATGTACTATATTATATTGTCTTCAGAACCAAATATGTATGCAAAATTTCAGCTCAACCCCAACAACGGAAAGTGAGTTAAATTGAACTTGTAAGATTAGATTAATAACCGACAGACATACATCGGGACAGGTGAAACTAAATAAAGCTTGTAAAACAACATGCAAGTACTGTATAACATAAACGGAAATATTATGCTGACATTTCGGAATGCTGATAATTTAGCAAATGCCCAACGGTTTTGCAATGGCTTTGCAATACAAAATTTGTTATGAATTAATTTGAATTGCATGGTAGCTTATTCGCCTATATCAAGCGTAATTTTAATATAATATTAATAATTGCAGAATGCATACCTAATGCAATTATATACACTATAACAAAGGTTTATAATTAACATTTTCATATCACAATAAAAGTGATATTTTGTTATAAAATATGTATATTTTCATAATATGGAAATTTAACTACAGTACTTTACAAAATTACAACATTATTTCTTTAGTTATTTATTTATTAAATTACATAATAAACCAGCTTTAAATACCAAAAATATTTTAATGTAATTTTTAATATTATGGAATGTCCATGGTTTAAAAGGTTCGTATTACGTAAATAATACCGTATCGATTTAATTTTGCGATTATAATTTTTAATCTGATATTAAAACTTTGAGATAGAGTTCAAAGAGCCTACTCCGACAGAAGATCCGTGAGAGCCGACTCACTTTTTTTTGAACCAACGGATCCGCATAACTCAGTGAAACACTTAACACACAAAAGCACATTTTACACTTACATATCAGTTCTTGCTTTGATGCATCTGTCAGCTCAAATGACTCATGCATCACATGTTTGGCTATGCATTCTTGATTCTATACAGGTCGTGATATGATTGACTGAACTAAGTAACTCAGTGGCAGACTGCAGTAACATATTCAGAACTCGGCTCTTTTTGAACCGGTTCAGTGAGCCGGCTCACATACGGGATCCAGATGCAAAGATGCAGATCAATAAAAAGACCCGTTTTTCCCATCTCTACTTTGAGAATATTCAGTTCTCGAAGTGGGATTCGCTTTTACAGTCAAGCAGGCCTATGGCCCAGTTTGACGCACAAGAGATACTGTGTTTTTCTTTTAAACCTATTTTTTATTATAATTTAAATCGACTTAATACATAAAAAATAAATAAAAGACGGTACCATTTAGTCTCAAACATATTATTATGTCGACATAAGTAATATTTAGCTGGTCCTTTCAGTATTCGGCGCCTTTGTATATATTTTATAATACATACAAAGTAGAGGAGAGCCGGAGAAGAAGTAGAGCGCTATGGGAATAATGTCGCGTGGTCTTTTATTCGAGCACTTTTACCCGGTTTCTGAATAGTTCCGCTACATGTGCTTATCGTGCATCAATAAACTTAAGTATTGAAAAACTCAAAGCTGGTTAAAGGTTTCAACTCGTAATATATAACAAGTTGTTGGAATGGAATGAGTGAGCTACACAAAGTGTGCTCTGTTGTTGAAAAGAAACAGCCAACTAGCTCAGTCTCACTTCACTTACCCACGCTAAGGTGCACACCAAACCAAACACTGGACACGTCACAATGAGTGTCCATTTTTTTTCATTTCTTTCCACAAGCTTTTATTAAACTTTGCATGGATTGTTAGTCAGGCTGTCAGTTTGTGTTAAATCTTGCAATTCAAATTTAGACTAGATCTAATCAAGCCATAGATTTGAAATTTTGCACACCTATGTAAGTCCGGTAACAATGTGTAGTCAATATGGCGAACACACCAAAGTAGCGGGTATAAAAAAACAAAGCTTTTATTGAAATGTTCATAATTAGGTATAAAAGTGTCGATTGTGACTAATAAATGATCATAGAGTTTATAGCTCACGCTTTTTATTAAACCGATATGACTAAAAAAGATTTTTCTTTTCAGTACATCTCAATAAAAGTTTTTTTTATTGATATTTTCAATCAATCGTTAAATTAGACATGTATAACTCCAGGAACCTGTCTGAGATGTTTTCTATCTTTCTTTAGAACAACCATACACCGGCATATAGCCCAATTTCTTCACAAGATCTGCGTCATTTGTCAAGCGCAATAATAACGGCCACAGTGCCCGAATGAGAGTCCATAT
The DNA here is from genome assembly GCA_034508555.1 of Venustoraphidia nigricollis. Classification (NCBI taxonomy): domain Eukaryota; kingdom Metazoa; phylum Arthropoda; class Insecta; order Raphidioptera; family Raphidiidae; genus Venustoraphidia; species Venustoraphidia nigricollis. The sequence continues at coordinate 35,910 of JAVRKA010000752.1, read as the reverse complement.
GCAAGTCTGGCAATCAAATTCATTCGACGTTTTGCATTACAAAGCATGTTCATATGTTTGACTGAAAAAATGTGTAGCGAAATCGGTTCGCAACTTCTTTAACTCAAAAGTGCCAGTACAACAGTGGAACGAGATCGTTTCTGGAACGTTTTCCTCGGAAGCATGTTCGTTCCATCTTTGGATCTTGTTTTGTGCAAGATTGAAAAAACAACAAGGACGAAAAAATGAAATAGTTGTGGCGGACACTGTAAAATACCAAAGGTAAGTACAGAGTCACTCCACTTGAAATAATGCCTTCTAAATTCAATGTAAGAAGACTACTTAAACGTAAGTACCTGCGGTATTGCCAGGAGATGTTATATCATGCAAACGTCTCATTCTAACCTAAACTATGTATATATAGACATCTCGCTTTTACACATAGTTGACACATACAAAGTTTGCATCTTTCGCTTCACTTTCTATTGTCTTGAAATTATTTCAGTATTAAGGACACAGGAGATTTAGTATCAGTTTTCTGAATAATGTAAAAAAACAGCGTGTCTCCAAAATGGTAACAGCTATACGTGACCTTACAAAAAAAAATATAGCTGACCAAGGAAAACTAAATATATTTTTATAAGTTTCTTGTAATTTTGTGTATTTTTCGTAGCTGACAAAACATTACATTTTGTTTAAAATCAAACCTGTTTGTTTGTAGCTAAAATTCTGTAATCTACAAATTAACAATGATGCTTTTTTCTGTAAAATAACCATCGAGTAAAAAGTTATCAGAATTAACTCTCACGTTTATTTTTAAATATCAAAGGTTCTTTTGTTTTTGGTGTTCCTTTGACATTTTCAAACAAACTAAATCATTAAATTAGGAATGTAAAAATTAAAATAATCGACAGTGTAGAAACTCAATTCGATAAAATGTCTCCTTTCCTCACCTGTAGGTGCCCGTATGTCTAGAAAAAATTAAAAACCACTGAACCGATTTAAAATTAGTTTTCGCAAAATCCTGGGACGTTGAGTACTTTAGGCTATGTTATAAAATACGAAATTGACACAACCCTTTTGTCAATTTTCTTATATTATAATATTATTTATCATCCTTTTTCAATTTTTTTCTTTCACTAGCTCTAAGTTTAGAACGTAAGAACTGAAGACAAGTCATAGAAATTAACATTTGAACAACAGAATTGCCTGCACAAAGACAGCTAATCTCACAAGTCTCTACTCTCAACATAAATGAAAAATAAAAAAAAATACTAATTAAAAATAATTACGAGACCGTTATATTTAAAGATAACCTGTGTAACAGGCAATAATATAATATTTTAGCAAAAATTTCACAAAGAAAAGTACAATGTCTTCAGCTATAAAACAATTATTGTAAGTTGAAGCTTAGTACGTGGGGACAGTGGGGTGGAAAATGGGAACACATTTGATGGGACACAAAAAGTGTGATAAAGCCCCAGACAATAGGAATACTGGATGCACGTTAGAGGACATGGACTGATGTATAAAGCTTTGCTAAGCCTCATCTCTCATTGGTTGCCAAGGATAATCAGGATAACAGAAACTGCACCTCCCTGCGCTGCTATATTAACAAACATACTAGTGCAGTCAAAAAGGTGAAAAAAAATCCTACCGTGAATTTTGGGTAGTAGGCAGTAAGTTTTCTGTGGGTCGATTTTATTTATACGACAAAGCGTTTTTGCTGGAACGTGAAAAAACAGAAGCACAATAAGTAGTTCATACATTTAGTGGCGTAAGGGGGGTTATTACTCACGAGTATTGACATTCTATTGAAACGAGGGTCAACAAGTTTTAATTACAGTGGAATCTGTTTATAATGACATCGAAGGGAATTGACAAACACGTCATACTAAGCGGACGTCATACAAAGCATTTTTGAGAAAAAAAAACTTTCTTTTTTTAGGTAGCATAGGGCCGCGGACGGGTATTCCTTTGTTTCGCGTGATTTTAAACTACTGAATTAACGCTTGATCAACATTTTCTTGCGCGATTTTCGAAGCCTCTTCGGTTTCAAAACATTTGAATTGAACGATCGCTTAATCCGGTTCTTGTTTTTGAAAATCATTGAGATTGTCGAATGACCCACGCCCAATTCCTCTGCGAGAGATGAGCTTGATTCTCCATTTTCTAATCTGCATATTATTCACCTTTCTCCTCAATCGTAAATGCTTTACGACGTTGAGATGACATTTTTTACATAGGATATCACTAAAAACAATCCGTGACGTTCAACTATCAATTACTCACTGAGATTCAAAACAAAAACAAGCCACGTGCCGAACGTCGTCGGGAATCAACGAACATTGCCGAAGGTGTAAAGAATCATGTCGGTCACTATAGACGGACAAAATTTATTAAAAATGGGTCATAATAAGCGACATGTCACTGTAAGCGAAGTCATTATATCCGACTTTGTTACAAAGAATTTTATATGAAAACCAAACCTCGTTGTGTAATTACGTCATAATAGGCGGTTGGTCAATATAGGCGGAGTCATAATAAACGGATTCTACTGTAATTATAAACCTGAGATATATACTGTTTTTTGCATAAAATAATTGCATACCTATCAATTCATTTTCGGTATTTTAAAAATTATTGACAGCACATTTGTAATAATAGACAGGAGTGTCTAACCCGTAGGTTTTGTGTACTGTAAGATAAGTCTGTTAAGCACAGTCAGTCAACAACTTACATGCCGAGCGGTAATATGCAATAGTAAACAAGATCCAAGAGTTCGCGTCCGGGTTGAAGTAACATGAGAAATATTAAATTTATTATATTTTTTTTATCATTGAAAATAATTGAATTTACTTTACCGCACTAGTAATAGGTCACTTTGCATGCCTGTGTGTAATGTATATATGTCGTAGAATAATAAAAAAATTCGGATTTTCGCGAAAATTCTGCGATGTTTGCAAAAAAACGGATTCCAATTACCCTGTTTTTTACAACCGTCCTACGATTTTCGATTATTTCAATTATCCTACGACATATACATGTAAAGCACCTATTTTATAGGGCATAGTGTAAAAAACACAAAGAAGCGTATTAATTGCTATCATGTGCGAATTATGCATTTGTCTGCAGTCACAGAAAAATAGATTTATGGTGCTATTCTGTACGATCATTGTAAGGAGTTACAGTGTTGTTAATGTTTTGTCACTTTCTAAGAAATTAAACATAACTTAAGTTGAAATGAGACAGAAACAAATATATGTTAATTTTCTGCATATGAGTTAGAGTTGGGTAACTCAGATCTGAACCGGTTCAAAGAGCCGACTCCGACAGAAGATCCGTGAGAGCCGACTCACTTTTTTCTGAGTCGACGGATCCGCATAACTCAGTGAAACACTTAACAGACAGAAGCACATTTTACACTTACGTATCAGTTCTTGCTTTGATGCATCTGTCAGCTCAAATGACTCATGCATCACATGTTTGGCTATGCATTCTTGATTCTATACAGGTCGTGATATGATTGACTGAATTAGGTAACTCAGTGGCAGACTGCAGTAACATATTCAGAACTCGACTCTTTTTGAACCGGTTCAATGAGTCGGCTCACATACGGGATCCAGATGCAAAGATGCAGATCACTAAAAAGACCCGTTTTTCCCATCTCTTTCTCAACATGCTGGTTTCACTTTCAAAACAGAATGTGCCATATATAGAAACTATAGATATATGGAAAAAGCAAATTATCCTTTACAATTGTACAATAAAACACGTTAAACTGATACGAGTAAAAGAGAACAATACAGGATTAAATAAAGAGAAGTCCTGTCTTTTCTATTCTATCTCACTTGTGCATACAAGCCCATGTCACCAACGAGTCTATTGTCTTCTTTGTCAGTCTTGTAGACAGATGTGTCTCATACGTGAAGAGTTATTGTTAAAATTTCTAAAAGGCTTTTGGATGAATCCAAAAGGCACACATGTATGGCGGATAACACAGATAAAGGACGAATATATCAAGTGGTACACATAAAAAGATATTTAACAAGAAATATTACTCGCAATATAGGGCTGCAAAGCTTCAACCATTTCAGTGTTAACTATTATTAACTTTGTTTTATTATTAAATCTACGTTGTAGCTTAAACGATCAAAGTAGTGTGTCTCTTATTATGAAATAACGACTTTAAATAAATCAATAATAATTTATATAGTTATGGGTTATTCTGGTTTATTCCTTTCAAAAAAAATATCTAACGAAAAAGAGAGGAATAAAAAACTTGGAACGTGTCGCGGGACACGCGTTTGGAACGAAGTCCCTTTCGTATAAGACGTTTTTCGTAACGCGTTTTATATAAGCTAAAAACACCCGGTATAATCTAAAAACACCCGATATAATCTAAAAACACCCGATATAATCTAAAAACACCCGATATAATCTAAAAACACCCGGTATAATCTAAAAACACCCGGTATAATCTAAAAACACCCGGTATAATTTAAAACACCCGATATAATCTAAAAACACCCGGTATAACCGTATATCAGTATACATTATACGTCTTACGGTTTTTCGTGACACATTGTCTTACGGTTTTTCGTGACACATTGTCTTACGGTTTTTCGTGACATGTTACATTTTTCTCGGCTAGGTCCCCTCGCCAACCCGCGATAAGGAACTTCGTTCCAATATAAAAGTTATAAATAATTATCATAATAAGTCCAAATAAATCAATACTAATATAGTGATGGGTCATTCTGATCTATTCATTTTATCCCAATGTTAAACTTCCTATATACACCTTACCGGTTTACATACTATATATAGTTTATTCTGAATCGAAAGAAAATCATAGATTAGCACATTGTAACATAAAATAAACATTTTTCTACATGAATTAGTAACAAAGTTTTTGCACTACCCCCTATAAAATAGCTGCTCGACATGCATGGACACAAGAATGTAAAGTTACACATTACGTACTAGTGAAGAAAAATAAAACAAAACTGATCGCGCTATACTAATTCCGTAGTAAATCACTGTTTGTCTGTCATGTTTTCTTATAATCTACTATTAGAGTTAACGTCTGTTCAAAAGTGCCGTGGCAAAATTTTTGAAAATGAATTGAAAAGCAGATAGGAGGTGCGTGCAAAAAATAAATATAAATTTAGCGTGAAATCGTATTGCAACTCGTAGTCGTAGAATAATTCATTTCAACGAAGTATATAATCTACTATTGTATTGTATCAGTAACTATGAAATGCGATATTCATTTATTTTTACAGTAGTAATTAGCCAAGGTTATTAAATACAGAGGTGATCTCGTTCCGTTGGATAATAGTGGGGAATGAAGTCAGTGGACTGTAAATTGACATTGCGTTGTTAATAAAAATATGGCAGGGTCTTCCAGCTGATGTCATTCATTGACGAGGTGACCTGTGTGATCTTGGTAATTAGCGTAAAAAGACACGAACACTGAAGTGGTATTGTACGTATAAAGAAAATTTCAATATACAAATAAAAATTGTAAGAAAAGCAATGGCCCGTTTAATCAAACTTGTAGCTTTACTAATAAAAAAGTTAATAATAGTTAACATCGAAATAATTGCATCCCTGAATAATGGTGAAAACCGTCTTGGTTATTGCAAATATAATTTAAAAATCTCTTTACGATATTTGCTACGACTTTAATTGTGCTTTAATAACAAAGGTAATTTCCTGCTTCCTGCTTTTATTTCCCGATCGTTTTCAAAGCAATTATAAAAATTAATAAAGCAGTTCTCGATATTTTTATGAGGATAAAAATATAAATTCAGGCTTAGAGATTTTTTACGATCTTTTGAAAGTTGTAAAACCTTAACTTTATTATTTTTTGTTCTTGAAGTATAATTCTAAGCAGATTAAATATTAATTCTTCTTTACTTTAAGCCATTTAACTACCATGTGTTATAAAGAATACCAGGAGGACCAGAACTGGAAAAAGCAGCAATTTAATCACGTCTTAACCGCAGTAATTTCAGTCTTCAAAAAAGAAGTTATAAATTCGATATGTATAATTTTGTTTGTTTGTTTGATATTCCATAACTTTTCGAGGAGTTAACCGATTAAAAAAATTCAACGCCATTTGGTTCCAAATATTTACGCAATTTTTTTTTAGTTGGTTCAGTCATATTTAAGTGACTTCATAAAAGGAATTTTTTATATGTTGCCTCATTTCTCCAATCCACAGCAATAATTGTGAGCTGATTGTGAGTTAAAAAAATAAGTAGAATAGGTACTCACCAAAATTCGTTACACAGTAAATTGTACATGTGATTAAAAAAAATGATTAAACGAATCTGCTTCCGCCAGACTGCTTTAAAAAGCAATTAGCCAGTGCTTGACTTCTGATGAAACCACAATTTTGAGTTTTAACAGTATTAAAATCAAAATAATAAATGCAGCAGTGCATAGAAAGTTAAAACGGGTTAACAAATTCAATCGTTTGTAATGTCGTCGCACAAATTCAATCCGGTTCTGTGATCAGACAGGCTTTGATGAAAGTGTACTTGAATTACTAAAGCCCTCTCCACACAAACATACACGTCTGTAATTTTAACATAATCCAGTGTAAACGTCACTTGTATCCTACAGGCTGTTCATTGAAAAAAAAAAAAAATGGTCAAGTGCGAGTTGAACTCGCGAGAAGAGAGTTCCGCACTATTCTGTTTTTCATGAGTACTTTAAGACTTAATATTTTCGTTTCAATTTTTCTGTAAACTATGGGTGAGACCCGACATTTTTTATTTTTTTTTTAATTTTAGACGCAGTAGTTTCGGAGATAAGGGGGGCGGGGGGGAATGGTCAATTGTTCATTTATTTTCTTCAATAACTTTAAAACTATTTATTTTAAAATTATAAAAAAAATATATATTTGAGACCCTTATCACACGGTACAGTTTGCAAAACTTTTTTTTTTAATTTTCTATTTTTTCCCCAAAATTACCCCCATGTGCAAAATTTATTTATTTACGTTACACGCCCGTCTTATGGTCACCGACATACATATGTGTACCAAATTTCAACTCAATCGGTCCAGTAGTTCGGCGCAAATTGGCTTTGACAGTGGGACGGACAGACACACGAGTGATCTTATAAGGGTTCCGTTTTTTTCCTTTTGAGGTACGGAACTCTAAAAATGCTAAAAATAGTTTTTGTGCTCAAGGACACTTATCGCTCAGAAACTTTCAAACATGAGGGAATATATTAAGTGACACCTCCAGTTTGACATTTTTGACCGCGTCCACCCACGTATTGTCCCCGACTTTAGCTGCAGGACTGCGGTTTTTATATTCAGAATAGTACCCTTAATGAACTCACAAAACTCAGGTTTGAGGAAATATTATGAGTAAAAAAATCGTCACTGGCTCCCTACCTGTAACCTCAATGTTACCAAAAAATTATAAAGACATCAGTTTGAGCAGGATACTAGATTATATTAATTACTAGCCGCTCCGCCCGCGATTGTAATGAAACACGACAGCAACAGTAGTGTAAACTTCAGCAGGACTAACAGCTAAACGTAAATTATTTGAATAAAAAAATAATTAAGACCAAAATGTTAAAAATAAAATAAATTTCAAAAAATATTTTAAAAATAATAGTTTTCTTTTGCACTAAAAAGTAGAAAATAATTTTGATCAGAATAATTTTAAACATTAATTAAAAAACTTATAATTATTTGCAAACTTATTTGACATATTTGATATCAGAATGTTTTAGAGTTTCTTGTTGGTAACCAACAACTCGTCCATGGCTTCTTATATCATAGAATATAACAGAACATGGACAAAATCGTTTTTCCGGGATAAAAAGTACCCTATGTGTTAATCCAGGTAATAAGCTATCTCGGTGCCAAATTTCAACTAAATCCGTTCAGCCGTTTTTTCGTGATTAAGTAACAAACATCCGAACAATCTCACATTCGCATTTATAATATTAGTAAGGAAACGGATATTAATGAAAATAGACTGAGAATCTTAAAGAATTGACGGATTATTAGAGGAGCCCAACAGACCTTACAGGTTTGCCGTTTGGCCTCCACCATTTAATTCTAATACTTCCAGCAACGCCGGCCGTGAAAATCTACGCACTTAGATAAGAATATTACAATATTTCTGGATAAATTCACAACTTCGACATTTGGTATGAACAGTCCGTACACATATATATATAGTGTACACACAACCTGTGCGAGATTCTCTGAATAGCGAATGGAATGGAATGGAAATTTCAAATTGATTTAAGCCACTCCAGAGTAACCTACTTCATCGTTTAATTGTATTTGAAAATCGGCTCTTTAGAGTGGCACACTTCAATTTATTCAATGTACCCGTATTACAGATATGCGTATATATATATTATGGAGGATTTCAGACCACGTTTTATGTTTTTTTTTTATCATTCGAGAAACGATTCCTACGATATTTATAGAATTGTCAAGTTAACTGACTGTTTTATTTCTTACTCACGAGGAAACAGGAAGGTATGTTTGTTATCTCATATCTTTAAAACGGATGAACCGATTTTGATACGATTTTCTGTAAACGTATGCTTGGTGCACACGTCCGTTTTTACAAGCTTTTATTTAACTTGCCAGTGAGTCAGTTTGGGACAAAACGTGCACTCAAAATTTAGACTAGATATAATTAAGCAAGAGCTTCGAAATTTTGAGCACGTGTATAAGTCAGATGACAATGCATGAATCCAATCAAGGATTGCCTTTTTCTTCCAAACCCTCTTGATATGGATATCAAATGAAAGAGTTGGATGAGTGGAATACGATAAGCTATGAGACGTCATTGTAAACCCGAATTTCTAATCGAGAAATATGTGGCAACCGCCATAAAATTTTATACACATATGTATTTTCGATGGAAATACATGATTCAATCGTTTCTAGAATCAAATAGTCAATTAAATTTGATGAATTAATGTTTAAATTGTAAAAATTTTTAAAAGCTAAAATTAAATGATAAATAAAAATATTTTCTTTCAAAGTGCAAGCCTGAATTATTGTTCGGTTGAATTGAAGGTATATTTTAATCTACAAAAATTAAATAACACACAAAAATCTATACGAGATTTGTCATGCACATGTCTCAACTAAAATTAATATTCACGTTAAAAAACAGGAAAATAAAAATCCATTTTTGGTGGGATCGTAAAATTTTATTTTTTCAGTAATGGTCATCCCACATAATATATTGCAATTTTGATATTAATGTAGCATTAAATTTTGTTGTATTTATCTTAATAAAAAAATTTTTATATTGTAATTATTACATTAACAAAATTATCTATGTCTTTTTTTTTATTTTTGTAGATTCTTTTTTTTTATATACACTGAGGATGCTATAATATAGCGAAACGTCTGAATAAAATTTTTTTTTATATACAATTTTAGAAAAAAAATGTAATTTTTTCTTTCAAAAATGTTACATTTTTGAGTTTGTTTTTCATAGAAAAAACTTATTTTGGCCTAAATTTTCCACATTATGAAACAAAAATTGGCCGTATAAAATAATTAATATAGTACAAAATTAAATTTTATTATTCTTATGAAACAATTTTGAAAAAAAAATAATTACACTATATTGGTTTCGCAACTTGTATATAGAGATCAATGTTCTACATGTACTTCAATGCGTTTTTGTATTTAATTTTTGGTCTATTGTAATTTTTGTAGTACAGATGACAAAATATGACTTTCTGAAACGTGCATGTCTATTAGGATTACCTTAAAATAGGTTTCCCAAAAAATAATGCACAAAAGAGATAATTGTTGTTAAATAATTTTTTTTTAAATTAAGTCAAATTGTCAGGTCCCTATCTCCGTTCCCCAAAAGCTTTCAATTTAAATTTAACACAATTTTTGGCACTTTGCGCTTAATTTTTTTTATACAATCTAGTAACTATAGTAAGTATTTCAGAAACAGTTTTGAATTTTAAATAGAAAAATCGAGATACACAGATTAGAACTGAGAAAAGAACTTAAAATTTTGGTTACTTTTTTTATTTAGAAACATTTGAGGCCACTGGAATATTAATTTTCGAAAATAACCGCATATTAAGAACCACTTCAATGTTTATTAATTCGGGTTAAGTCGATGTATGAAAATCAAATAAGCTATTAGTACGTGAATAATATCAATTATATCCTCCTACCTAAAATAAAGTCCTGCGCTCCGCAACTTGGTGTATAAAAAAGAGTCGAAGCGTAATAATGTGGTACTTAAAACGTAAATGCTTGGAAAAAATCAAATAAAAACTATTCCCAAAATGGATGTAGACATTTGACAATATATTATAACCATTAAAAACAGCATTCGGGACGAGGACCGGAAAACAAATAATGCGAATCCAAGAGATTTGGAATCACCGTTGTAGAGAATTTCTATTTTTTATATACGCAATGAAAAACATCCCATTTAATGTGTCGTCCTTTCAACGAAAAAATATATTCGGTAAGAGTCCAGACTCCAGACAGGAAGATATAGCATGGTGGCTTGTTTATGTATCCCTAAGCCTCATATTATTATCCTTATCATCTTGTATCCAGTGGCGTGCTTCACAATTCACGAATAAGATGTTCCAAGTTTCATTGCATTTTTTAATAATATGCAGAACGGAAATATACGCTAAATTGAACAAAACCAAAGCCACAAAATATTAGGTGTGTATAAACCTCACGCATCTGAATTTAAATTTCATGGTTAAACATTCACAGTCAGCGTTGCTCCAAATCTTCTTGGCTTCCGAGCTTGAAGATAGCATAGCATATAAAATTAGACATATACTGTTCCATTATCTCTTTTTAATACACAAGTGCAGTATGATTCCAATTTTAAATGTCTTTTCTGCATTTCAAAAAAACAATTAAAGATCTACTGCTTGACAAATGTCTTTACAACTATAAAAACACTCTAGAGTAGATTATATGAATTATATATTTTGTTTGTTTGTTGATTATTGTATAATTTTATTAGTGTTACAATAAAAAATCTATCTATCTATCATGCCGCAAGTATGTACTTATTGATTCGATTTTAATCAGAAAGTATAATATTTATGCACTGTTGTAATCACAGCTGGAATTACTCGCATATCGTCTGTAAACAGTTTTGTCATGCGCATGACACTGTCGTTTGTCACGTCACATGTTCGCCAATAGGCAGTAGTAGGTACCCATCTGCTGTTATTTCATGGACATTATTAGATCCATGTGTCATTACGTATAGCCTGACCATTGCTCACTTGAAAGTAATTAGTCTTTTTATTTATTAGCGAAAGATTGTACTTTCGACCGGGTATGAAGAAAATAGTATACACCACACGAACAGAAAGCTGAAAGTCCTGCGTTGCGCGACATATGATACCCTCAACTTCGCCTTGGGCATCATGTGGCGTAGTGCAGGAACTTTCGGCTCTTGTGATGTAATATACTATTTCGTAGGTTCTCGATTAGATTCGTACCGGTACGTAATATGACGCGTATTTTCATTGGACAAGACCTAGTTGTCTCTGTTTACAGCCATTGACGTATTAAAAAGAATCAGATCAATAGTACTTAATAAAACTTTTAAAAGAGCATCTGTTGAGGAATTTGGTTTTCTTACACTTACCGCTCGAAAGCGCCGCAAGTTTAATTATTTAATATTAGAAAATTTGTTTCATCGGAGTGTACAATAAAAGTTCTCTGTTTACAGTAAATAAGTTGTACTGTTTAGATCAAAGGAAGAATTCTCAGGAGAAATTGTTTTTTTTCGTATATGAAAAATATTTCTTTCAGTTTTATATACATATATATTTACAAAGAGCGTTCAGCTGTTATGGTTGGTGTTCAAACCTGAAGAGATTCTTCAATCTAGGGATGGCCAATAAACATTTTTAAAAAGAGAAATTTGCTTCTATGAAAAACTTTAAATTGCAATTGAAAATCTCGAATGTCGGCACGTTCGCACGTCTAATCTCTGCGGGTCGGAATTCATGACGGATCAAATTGATTTATTTTATCGCTTTGTTTAGAATAATCGTTGAGAGAAAGTTTGGTTGAGGAACAATTTAAAAAGAATCTTTCCGATGTTTCGTTTTTTGCCAACGTTTCGAAAAATTTATTTTTATCATCAGGACCTCAGGCACAAACAAGTTTTTTTCAAGTTCTCAGCCAAACTTTCCCTTAACGTCTATTTTTTTATTGACACAAAACTCAATACGGTTTTATGGATAATATTGAACTTTATTGTGATACGTGTACAGTGGTTAAATTGTTATAAACAAAAACATGTCTTAAAAAAACTACTTTTAACATATTATAGAGGCAAACTTATCAGGACGTGCACTTTTGACTTTACTAACGATTTTAACAAAAAACATCTCCGTTAGTTTTTGACACATAAAATAAAGTGTGAATTGCTAAAAATAAATACTTTAATTTCAACGTGTTCATTATTTTAAACAAGTCTTTGAACTTTGGGGGAAGGCGGAAAAAACCGAAGTGTCTTTCAATCGAAGGTGGAAAAAAGTTCGGCTGTGGCTAAGGTTATTAGATATGACCTCGTTCCGTAGATAGTACTGGGCAGATGACGTCATTCTGTGGACTGTCAATTGATATTGTGTGCGGTTGATAGAAATATTGACTGATCAACGAGGTCACCTGTATACGTAATGGACTCAGGCTGGAAATGTCACCTTGATTCGGATATGTCTAATTATTTATTTTTTAATAGATTCTGGTCATCCCTGCGGTGTTCAGCAGCGTTCATCTAATCTCCCACCGGGCATTAATATCAGAGATAAATAAATAAATCTTACTTTGGTATGTTTGTTTTCATAACGAGGACGACCGAGTCAAAGAACGATATTAAAAGGAAATATGAAAAGAAACGTTTGAGAAAAACGTCTCTCTGTTCAAACAGCGCGGGTTCATAAGAAGAAAAGTGGAAAATGCTATCTCAACCTCCAAAATGCCGACAATTTGTTGCTAATGTCATTCATATATATTTAAAAAAAATATTCATCATTTATTAAAAAGACATATTTTATCAAGCCAGTTCCAATAATAAATACCTACTATATTATGTTCTGCAAAATACAAACAATAAGTTCACCATAAAAATAGATAGCTACAATTTACTATCATATTATGAAATTATGAAACTGAAAGCTGTTTTTAAATAAAATATAAGTATTTACTTACTTTTATTTATTTAGTTCAGACAACGCACTATGTATCACAAAGCTTATTCTATTCTCAAACAAATAATTCGAAAAACTACTTTTGACTAGATTCAAAACACGCAAAGCCTTATCATTATCACCAGCCGTCATATGCAATAAGGCAATCTCTAAGTAGGCCTGTGGTAGGTAATATCCATCAGTTGGCAAAGTTGAACGCAAAGAAATAACTTCTTCTAAGCAGTTCATTGCTTGCGCAGGTGGACCAGCTACCCTCAACAATGCGCCTTTTAACAATAGCAACAACGCTTTATTTCCACAAAAATACTTCGAATTTTTATTTAACTTCTCAAACGAGTCTTCAATTTTTTCACGAAATCCATTTGCAAGTTCTGAGTCTTTTTCAAAAATTTTAAAGTAGTGAAACAAAAACATCATCTCAATAGCAGGTACCATCAATTCTTTTTCACCAATAAATTGTTGTGATCTTGCGATAACAAACTTGTCCATTGGAACTATTTTTTTCTGCTTCACTTTAGAAACTCCATCCATCAATGCTATCATTTCATTATTCTCATCAAGAATAATATCATCCTGTAGCATATATAGCATTGCTGCTTTCAAATAATTGTACACTGTTTTGGACCACCAGCCTTCATTGCAGGATATCCTATCAACTATATAAGAAGCATCCCTCCATTCATTTTTTATGCAATGAATCCAAATCATACCCCAAAGACAAAGATGATGAAATGAAGCACACGAATTGTTCGACAATGCTTGCTCAAAAAATTTGAAAGCCATGCTCAAATTTCCTCGTAAGAGTTCACTTTGAGCCTTATAATATTGATACCATATACTATTAGGATACTTTTCCATTTCGATCAACAACAAATCAACGCTCTGCAAATCTATTGGTTTATGACTGAGATTTAAAGACATATTTAAGTAATGAGATAGCAACATTAAAACACAAAACATTTGTCCCCAGGTATCTTCTATCTGTGAACCTTCCTTTAACAATTTAACAGCGTAAGCTTGATCAGCAGAGAAGCCAATATATTCAAGAAACTTGGTAACATTTTTGGGCAAATATGACAGTCCAAGATTCAGTGTTCCAAAACCCATACAAAGGGCGCTTTGATACTGTTTCCTAATCTCAATACTTTCCCAGTTTCGGCTTATCAATATACTGTTGCAAGTTTTAAACGAAGTGCATGAAGAATTCAATTTCAGACCACCTTTGAATATACTGGTTAAATTTTCGTCTTCTACAAACGTCAGGATAGTTTTGAAGAGCATCGTTTCAGCATAACACAATTCAGCATGAGCTTCATGTTCAGTGTACTTAGTGAGTTCAGCTCCGGCCATAATGTTAAAGAACGTGCGACCGACGCCCGCCTTTTTCCTAAAATTGTTTATCGAAAATGTCACTATCATTAGATACTACAAAAAAAAGATCTACATATTATATTGAATGTATGCTATAGCAATTAAAACAATCGTAATGATCAATGGCTAACAGCAAGTGTACGTCCCTTAAATGGCAAATACACTAATGAAGAATAAATTTTAGTTTTCGTTGATGAACGAAGCATCCAAAAATAAAATTGTGTTGGTTACGAAACAACTAATTTGTTATTTTTCTCCGTTGTTTCTTAAAAAGAATAGGATTCCCGTCATATTATCCGTATAATAAATGCAGGATAAATTCCGTAAATGCAGATAGATATTGTAAATTTTATAGACGTCTCCAGGACCCATGATTTCTAAGATATAAAAGCACTCGTAGCACAGTTCATCATTTCATAAGCGTTAAAAAACTCACCTGTGAAAATTGACGATTTTCAAGGAATTATCTAGAGCTCTCGAGGCTGCTTGAATACTTTCAGTATCGTAAGTTAACATTGCATCGATCAATTTGAACAAACCATTGCATGTTGAATGATATAAAGAAAGATGTGATTTTGATTCAATTAAATAATATGCGTCAAGGAATTTGTTGGAAAAAAAATTATCGACCGCCTTTGTAATTTCTACTAAAGCGATCTCGAAATCTACCAAAGTAGAAGTATCTTCGGTTGGTTTTAAAACCCTCGTTCTTTCAGACATTATATCCGTTATGGTTTTAACGCTGCCTGTAAGTGAGACGTTATCAAGCGCCATTTTTTTAGAAACAATATCTGAACATTTTTCCCATACATTTTCAGTTGGAAAAGTCATTAGTTTCGGCGTATTACTCGAAGTTGCGAATGTTTTTATAACATCTTCCTTATGTTCAAAACCTGTTATACTGGTGGTAGATCGGTTTTCTGTTTCGTTTTCAGATATGTCCTGAATAACGTTATTTTTGGTAGCTTGGTCGTTTTCATCTTTCTTAGGAACGAGATCTGAAGAACCTTCAATCGTTTCAATCGCATCAAAGAAAACACTTTCTTCTTCTTCATCGTCCGTCAGTCTCGACATTTCTTACTTAATTTTTTATTATTTGACATATTTAAGTTACCATATTTACACTGTTGCTATGGTAACAAATCAATTTTCAGACAAATTTTAAACATAAAAACACGTTATATGTTTACTGCATTTTAGAGAAATTAACTCTGATAATATTATTTAAATATTATTAGTACTTATTTACACAATTACAATTTTTATTGAAAAAAATATAATTGACATTCAAATTTATACAAATCACATCTTACGGCAAAGGCCTTTTAATTCCAAAATCCTATTCTGAGCACTGAAGAACAAATAATAATTTTTTTTTATTGATTATTAAGGGGATCTTCCACGTTTGGGCTAAAATTTCAAGCTTTTGTTTGTAAATGGTTTTGTGAAGGAAACGGTTTTTTGTCTTTAATTAACGTTTTTTTCAATATTATTTTCGAAAAAAAATTGTTCACACCCGCGACTTTTTAACTAATATTCTATTCATTTTTCCAAATAAGTTTTATATTTTTTTTTATTCCCAAATGTCGTGAATATAAAATATTAAAATCAGCTGTGCTTTCGTTCTAAAGATTTATCCAAAACCATACTTTGGTTAATTTTTACGCGTGAAACCAATATGTAAAAATGGAAACGAAAAAATATATTAATATTATTTTATTGCTAGCAGTTACTCGCGTCAACACTTCAATAGAAATTGTATTTTATTTTTTATTATAAGTCAAATGACAGTTGGAATGGTCCTGTCGTTCAATTGGCTGGAATTTTTAAATTAGTTTTAACGCATAATGACTAACTTTATTTATACTATGATCAGAGTTTTTTTTAAGTCAACTGAAACACTGTCGTTAATTTATAAACTTGGCAACTCTATAGTTCCAACCCACAATATGTATCTTATACTGCAAGTATATGAATACTTCAATAAATAAGAACAAGACCTCCCTATAAGGATCTAACTTCACAAAACACTGCTATAACATTATCACAAAGGACACACACAAACAAACAAACACGCACACACCTAAAGTTCTGTCAATACGAACTGGACAAAAAGTTTTCTAACAAAACAATACAGGACGATTCGGTCATCTCAACCCATTATTAAGACTTTAGTCAAAGTTCTTCTAAAGATAATATCTAAGAAGGCGTATAGCTTAGAGCAGTGGTTCCCAAACCTCACACACATTAACCTGAAAACGCTTTAACTACATGGTCAGCTAGTTGCCCGTTGTAGCAACATAAAAGTATCCTCGTACAACATCTTTGAAATTTTTTGGTACATTGAACGTGACCCAAAGTACCAAAGAGTGGAACATTCAAATAACATACCCGCGACAAAGTTGTTTAGTCAATGTGTGTTCAGCTATTGCAGATTTTTAACACGCTTTCATTAGCTTTATCGGTATGTTGGTTCTTCGCACATTTATCAAGGACCGATGACAATACAATAATTTAAGAAGTTTGTCCCATTATCCTGACTAGAACCGTCAGGATAAAAAAACTTAAAAAATTACAGCAAGCAAGCTATACCGTGACGTAGGTTGCGTTGCCTACCCCATAGTCAAATGCATACTGTTTTTTAGTCTTATAATTAAAATTA
This sequence comes from Venustoraphidia nigricollis, assembly GCA_034508555.1. Classification (NCBI taxonomy): domain Eukaryota; kingdom Metazoa; phylum Arthropoda; class Insecta; order Raphidioptera; family Raphidiidae; genus Venustoraphidia; species Venustoraphidia nigricollis. Next base: position 18,659 of record JAVRKA010000752.1, on the reverse strand, counting down.
CATTTTAAAAAAACTACAACACGCTTTAAGGCTGTCGGAACGCTCTGAATTTTGTTTGTGCTGAGACCCAGCGGTAAGGGGCGAGGTAGGCAAAAGACATATTGTGGGTGTGATCTTCTTTAGCTCTGGCTCGCTCAAATCATCCGCACGTTTCAATTTTTGGCTGGTGCCAACTACGAGGCTAAAAATTTTTTTTGCAAGGGTGCCGCTGTCAATTGACTACTCTAATTTTTGGAAATATTTTAAAGATTTAAAAAACTTTTCCGAAAAAGGAAGAGTTACTTTAGGTTTGTGATGGAACAGTTTTGTGAAATAAGTACGTATAAGGTCATAGTGTGACATTGAAAACGTGTTTTTTTAGCACAATTAATGCCAAATGTTTTCTAGTAAATCGCACATAAATTACAAAAGTAGTCCATTAGAGACCTAGATTTGTCCTTTATCTTCCTTACAGAGAATTTTGCAGAATAAGTCTACAATCAGTTGACAGCCGAAGCTCTATTTTTGGCTTAAATTCGGAGCGTTCCGACAGCCTTAATGAACTAAAAAATGCAAAATAATTTGATAACAAAATTAGCTTTACTGTAAAAAAAGTGGAGTGCGTAATATCTCTAATACATTTTTCAATTGCTAGCTAATTGTAAACGTAGAGCTATTATGAAAATTTAAGTAGACAGCACCCCACGTTGTTTCCAGTAAAGCTAATTTTGTTGTCAAATTATATTCCATTTTTTAGTTCATAATAGCGTGTTGTTTTAGTTTTTTTAAACTCTATTTTTTTTATGTTATACGTGTGTTTATGCTCCGCCTTTAATAATGTCTATCGCAATTGTAGACGAAACGGCAAGTAGAAATACCAATGGACCATGGCCTACAAGCCCGGAAACAAAGAAGATTCGGAACAACACTGGTCATGAAAACCTATACACACTTGGATATATATATTTACTTATATTACTTTAATTGCGAATAGATGCAAAAATGGATGTAAAAGTATTAGACCACAGTGCACAGGTAAGCGGTCAATTCTGAACGGGATTCGATAACTCATAAGATATAAGTTTCTTCAAGTTGCGGTTTCACGGGTCGACCTGTACACAAAGTATTGATTGTAGTACTACAATATGCTCTTCCAAATCGACATTACAAGGCTGTGGTTACAGTGTAAATAGAATCCCCAAGTTGGTAGTTTCTGCAAGACTTGCATGCGATATGACAGAGAGCACAAATAAACAGAGAAGAAAAGACAAGACTATTCAACGTAAGTGCGATAGAGACGAAACGAGACGGAGAAAATGAATAAAGCACAGACTACAATACAATACAATATAATACAATACAACACATAGCACAAGACTAAGTTTAGAAGCTTAAGCGTGTATTTGAAGGGATTGACATGACCCTTTTTAGTGCGTTCCATTCACCAAGTCTCGCCATAATACGTCTTACCAGATTCCGTTCACAAAAATATCTCTGTTGTGTAATTCGAACAACGATCTATAAAAAAAAAGTTACGTGCAAAACAACTGCACGCATAAAATGGCTTGTTCAAGAAGCTTTTGTATATTGTGCTTAAAGATTATAATCGCAGATGTGTAACGATATTGTTATGGACTAAACAAAGCTACGATTAATTTAAAGAACAAATTGCAACGGAGAAGCCAGTATTTCCTCAATGGAAAAAAATAGGAGTAAGCAAATTCGAAAGTGCCTACAGTAGGTAATAGACCCGCGGAGCATCATCATTTTTGACATCCGCATTCGCAACAGTCATTGTGGATGCGGATGTGATCCAAGTCATGACAAGATTATCATGGGCGGATCCGACATTTGACACGTGCTCGAGTTTTTTGACTACTTGATCAATAGGAATTAGTATTATTATATGAACCTTTGTGAAATCGCCTTAATTCTTCAAATATAGTTTACCAATTCTGAAATTTGATTATTAAGTAGTGAAAATGACTCTCTTATAATAAAAATGCAGCTAATAAATTACAATCTCTTTTACAGTTTAGTTAGTGCCACGAAAATTTAATATTTATTGTTAAAAAATATTATTCTGCTACTAGAAACTAAGGTTGAAACAGTGATTAGGCGAGACACGTGAAAGGGCGGAGAAAGTAGGCTTGTGGAGTCTTTTTCCAAACAGTTGGGATAAACATACTTGAATAACCAAGCCATGGTCATCGGTGACGTAACCAATCGACTCAACCAATCACAAACGTGAGCATGTTTATGGCCTCTTATTCTAGTAATCTTGACTAAAACCAACATCTGTAACGTCCCAGATCTACAGTTCTCGAAACATACCGCCATTTTTAAGAATACAATTATTGTATTTTTAAAAATGGCGGCACTTAAAAAAAGTAAGAATTTTTTTCACTGACTATTATAATCAATGAAAAAAATCCTTACTTTTTTTAAATAATAAAATTAGTAAATAATAAAATATTATAATAAAATGAAATTGTACAAATGAACGTAAAAAAACATTTTTGTTAAATTCAACGCACACGACCCATTCCTTATCGGTTTTCCATTTCCGTAGCGGCATTGTCTCTGAAAAAATTACACTTTTGCAAATATTTTATTGCAAAATAAAAAAACTGTTTGAAAGCCCTAAAATCGTGAACACTTGTCAAGCATAGAAGAGCACATCCGGCACAGCACAAACCTGCAACATGCAAAATATCGCACACTAGACCAGCACAAACCAGTAAATTATAGTGCCGCGATGTGAGGTAAACATTTTGCAGTTTTCAACTTGTTTTATTAAAGCAACTGACACATCACTAGCACACCAGATCGGTCCAGCACAAGCTAGGCAAAAAATTGCAGGCGATCGACTGACGGTCGTTGCTCACTGCTGGTTGCAGGTGCTGGTCTAATGTGCGCCACTCCGTTAAATAACATAGGTACCTTCACGAACAGGCTTTGAGCTGTGCTGGTCGTGCTTGATAGATGTGCGCGATCTTTTATACTGTAGATTCTGACTTGCAAAAGGAAAAAAAATTGAGACGAGCCCATTATAAGGAAATAGATACGTTCTGTTTTAGATGAACAATTAAATATAATCGAACACAAACTATAACTTTACATTGTAGGTACGCGGCGGTTAAAACAAAATCAATTTCACTTAAACTTCCGACTAACCGCAGTCGCTGATGTAGAACTCATGGAGGTTTAAACAATAAAGGAGGAATGTATAGGCACTGACAACTGACAGAGTTTAACTATTACGACACCAAACTAACACAAAACGAATTTACATCCCTTTATTTTTATTTTCTCCATTGTCAATAGTCTATCGAAAAAAACAGTTTTTTAACTTTATCCTGTGACACCAGAGTGGTGAGAGAGTTTGTACATTATAGATGCTCAACAACCGAGATCATTAGCGACTAGAAGGGAGAGACAAGAAATTGTTAACAATGATAAATTATTTATTAAACGTATTTTATATACGTATACACATGTATTTTCTACGTATCCGAAGTTATACTGCAGCGAATAAAGTAGTTATGTAATTTGGATGGTGTCACTGCGACCTTGATAATTTTTCGATGTCTTATATTTTTTTAACCTGGCATGTCCAAATATCTCGAGAACTAAGCACCCTGAGAAAAAAAAACAGACCAAAATCAAATAATTCCATGGGCTCTCTATTTAACATTTCAACGTTCTCCTCTCCCCTCAAGGGGGTTGAGCATGGGGTGGGGTAATTTTTGCACCAAAGTCTTTCCACCATGAAATGGACTTTGATCCGAGATATCTTTCCCCAGAGTGCTTACTTCTCGAGATATTTGGACGTGCCAGGCTAAAAAAATCATCCTGTGTATTTATAATATCACATAATACATTTATATACGCATGCGTGTCTTTTCTCTGCGTCTGAAGTTTGACCATAGTATCATTGCTAATGCAATGTGACAATCATAATATAGTAAGTAAGTAAGTTTATTATATCATCGGTGGACAAGCCCACATAGATAACGTCAAGAAACATAAAATACAGTATTAAAATATGAAACAAATATGATATAAAATACAATAGTTAAAGTTTATTAAAATTAATATTAAAAAAATCCTCAGTGGAATACAAGCACTGCTTTACACAAAAGTCTTTTATTTTTTTCTTAAAATCTTTAAAATACAATTGTCGTAGTGTAAGAGGCAGAGCATTAAAAAATTTATAGCTTATACAAATAAAGCTTCTGTCAGTCAGATCCAATCTCACCCTCGGTATGCATGTATCTTCACGGTATCTTGTAAGGTAATGGCTAAACAAACAATGCCAATATTAGAGACGCTCGACAATAGATATCATAAGAGTCTTATATGCAATAGCAATGACATTTTATCTATACAAACGTGTCTTTGTCGCCCGTCCAGAGTTCAATTTCAGCAGACAAATCACTGCGAAGTTTTCCGGTGCATTGTACATTACGACCGTGTAAATAGTTGAAGAGCAAAAACCGTTTCTTCTGTAGAATATATGCAGACATTAACAGCGTGGACCGCCAAATAGACCTTAAGTATCACCGGGACCCCGAAAAAACAATAATTAAATCACCTACTTAATTTTTAATTTGTTAATTAATAAATTTAATAAGTTCTCAAGCTGTGGTATCAAAATCAGGTTCCGCTTAGAGCCCACCAAATATTCCAGGGTATTCAGCACTATTAAACGATTAATTTTAGTGTTGAGACAGGGTAGCGTTCCGAACCTAACAAAACTACATGGATCTAATTCATTACGCGCTACGAAACAAATTCATAGAACACTAGGTAAATCATTAATTAAAATTACCAACATAACATGTAAAATTTAACAGTCCACAAAGTGTATCGTATCATAATAATATCTAACTATTAGTTCAAAATAAATTGCTAAAGTTCACAATACAACCGCCTTTTATTTCTCTAATATTATAATAAATTGAATAAAATATAACAGACAGGGAGCTGAGCTGCATCCCGTATGAAAAATCCGATGAATTCATTGCGACTAATGATTTAAATTTAAAGAATGAAATTCTGAAGGTTGCCATTAAAAATTTGCGTGCAATTGTTTCTTTTTTAACCAGACTATATGAATTATAATTGTGTGCTTGTATGTTTGCTAAAAACGTGAGAACTACTTAATGGATTTGAATGCGATTTTTACCATTCAACAGCTTATTTCTTAGAAAAATGTTCAGGGCCATAATAATTGGCTGACCCGGCTTCATATGGATAAAAATCGAATTAAACTAGACTGACCAGATTTTAAAGACGTTTACCTTAAAATTTTCTCAATAAACAAGCTATCGAATGGTAGCATATTTACTGGGAAATTTTAGGAGTGAATTCGCTCTCACTTCGCTCGCGGGTTCAAATTTATAAATAATTATTAAGTCGTTCACTCGCTTCGTTCATTCAATCTCCAATTTTGAATCAATCTAATTTGTACTCGGGCGAATCCAGACCTATAGACCTAAATTTCTGCAAAAAAGAACTATCGAATGGTAAAAACCGCACTCAAATTCGTTTAGTAGTTCTCGCGTTTTCAGCGAACATACAAACACTCAATTATATGATCATTCCATAATCCGGTTTAAAAAAATTGCACGTTGATTTTTACCCGCAACCTTCCGAATTTCTTTCTTTAGGTATTTCTGGATTTAAATCATCAATCGAAATAAATCCACCAGATTTTTCAAACGGAATACAGCCTAACGCCTGCACTATAAGTAAAAAACCTTTTAAAAACATTCATGTATTATTTAAATGACAAACATCAAAATTTACACATATAGACCTGATAAGCAATAATATATGGCAAGCCAGGAAGAATTTTAATAGTGTTAATATTGTATATGTATGTATGATATTTAATATTATTGTTAATTCTTTAATTGTATTACTAACATATTTTTATATTATTGTTTATAGAACGCATGAAGAAGCAATAAATTATTGCGAAACGTCCATTAAATAAAAAAATATTGAACTAATTTACCCGCTCCAAAAATTAATCCTCTGAATTATTTGTTATATTAAGAACAAGGAGCTGAACTTTTCGTAAAAATTTGTCATTTTTATCAGATTTTAAATCATTTTTTTTAGATCAAATGAAATATAAAAATTTGGCTCAAAAGCTTACGGGAAGACTAATTGATTTTGAAAACATTACCACCAAAGCTTGAATAAGGTTTTAGATAGAAAATAGAGATTTTTGGAAATGTCTTTAATGCGATTTAGTGCATACACATGTTAGTAATTTATTGAAAATGAATAATATAAATAAACTAAGAAGTTTTATTATATTATTATCTTCTATTGGCCAAACTGAATATAGACTAAAATATGCGATAGCCTTAAGGCGATTGTAAAAAGGGATCTGATATTTGACAATAAATGATGCGTGAAAATAAATTTCTATCTTGACGGTGTTTTTTTAAGTTGATTTTTTTCTGGTCAGATTTCAGAAGACACGTCTAGTTGTGTACAAATGACTCAGTAAATAGCAAGTTGATGAGGTATGCTGAAATAAGCGTTCGACAGTCAATGTGGTAAAATCAATAACGTTAGAAGATGTATAAAAGAGGAGCGAGGCGGTTGGCGGAGTAGCGAATCTTCGGCACCCCTTGAGATCGGTTACGGACGACTGACTGCCTCACGATACTCACAATCGACTCGTCAGATACTACGTTTATATCTATATCAAATCGCCTATTTAATACATCGTTAACAATGTAAACATGGTGCAAGTCAACGATTGCTTAGAATAAAAAACGTAATTAAAAAAATAAACAGTCAAGTACGAGCCGAACCCGCGTGGGTTCCGTTTTCGGCGAGAACTTTAAGGCTTAGGATTTTCGTTGAGGTTTTTCGGTAAACTATTTTTTTCAAAATGTTGGGATCATTAGTTTCGAAGATAAAAAGGAATGCTCGATTTTCGTAGATGTTTTAAACTATGGATTTTAACCAACATCTACAGATAAAAGTCGGATCGATTTTAATGAAATTTGGCACACCGTCCACTGGTACCAACTTTAAAATACACTCATACCTCGCTATACGGCCGGTCTTTATACGGCATTTCGCTATAACGGCCCTATTCAATTAAGGCATGTTTTCGATTTACGGCCTAAAATATTTCGCTATAAAAACTTTTTTTCGATGTCGATATACTACATGCTGCCAATCTTACAATTTAGAATAATTGATTCCTTATACGGCTTTTCGCTTTGCGGCCAAGTTTTGTGGAACGTATCTAGGCCGTAAAGCGAGGTATGGGTGTACAAGATACTTTTCAACTAACTACGCACGAGTTTAGATTCTGTCGAAACCGATTTGATTCGCGATTAAAAACTAGTAGGTGTTTAATTAATTTTCTTACCTTAAAACCAAATATTATTACTTTCATACATAGTTTATGAGCTTTCGAAATTCTAACCAATTAAATGCATAATCGATATACAAAATGCAAATTTAAAATGTTCTTATTTCTAAACCAAAACTCTTAAAGTGCATATAAACGTAGTAAAATTCTCAGTCTTTGATTCAAATTGATCACTGAATTATCCTCACAACACAATAAATTTAAAGCTCGACTCACGTTTCGCTAACAACGTTAGCATTATCAAGAGATGATCATACTAAATACTAAAATTAACAAATACAAACGTCTATACATAAAAAGATGATGTAATACTGCGAATGCAGACAGAGATGAAATCTCAGACTGTCTTTTATATAATCTAATTTTTAAAGAAGTGCAATCAGTCTGATAGACCAGGCGCTGAGCTGCATCCCGTATAAAAAATCCGGTAGATTCATTTCGATTGATGATTTAAAGACCTAAAGAATGAAATTCTGAGGGTTGCCGGAAAAAACCGACGTGCAATTTTTTTATGCATTATGAAATAATTTATTTAAAAATGAATTAAATAAAATCATTAATTATGCAATATATTTAACAAATAAAAATTAACCAGAAGTTTTACTTCGTATTATTTATTGAATGTTTAAATTTGTCGAAAAATGCAAAAGACGAATGATACAACTGGCTGTCAAAAATAGCCTAAGCTATGAATTTATCTACAACTCAGCACGAGGTCGTTTAAAAGTCTGCAGTACACAATGATAAAGGAAATTTCACTCGTCAACACCATCTGTCGTCAAACACGGGTACTTATTGATTAACCATGTACAATGTCTCTTTCCGTTGCCTTCATGACCTGCTATATTCTTAGTTAGTACAAGAGTGACACTTGTGCCACGTGACGTACAGAGAACAGAACAGCGCAAAGAATTGTCAAACTTAATTGGAAAATCGCAGAGCTTTGGTGTTTTTAAATATATTACAAAAATTCTTTCAGCATTAATTTTGCAATATTTAGGACTATAATTTAGAGAAAAAAATATGGGAAATTTCCTAATTGTTTGTATTAGGTACTATAATTTTAATTGATCAAAAAATGACAAAAATAAATTTTAGTGTAGTATTTAGCAAAGTTAATTCATGCTCCCATAACACACTACTGCAACGCCACAAGAAGTATTTCTACTAGAGATACCGAGACGTGAATTTCGTGGTTGTTTGCTCGTTTTTATTTACATATTGTGTCAGTAGCGTCGAAGTTGCATATTACCAGTAAGAATGAACCGCTTGATGAATTTTCAATTTACTGTGTTGTTGGTTGCAAACGACGAATAAATTCGGAAAAAACTGTCGTTTGTTTTTCAGATCAATATTAAATTAATCTTTCTGGTCGAATTAACGAGTCGACCCTGGCGAGATCGAATGCGGCAGGAGATGACGGTAGGGTATAGGAGGTATGTAGTATGTACTATGTAGACCGTGACAGTCTCCCTGTCTAACCGTGTCCACCGGGGCGCTGTTGGCAGAAGCTCTTATTGGCGTACTTCTTTACAAATGAATCTACGAGACCTCTTGTCACCTCGCAACACTGTACCGTTGAATTAGTACACTCAAATTGTACGGCAGTTATGTCATCAATAACCACTTAACTAAAAAAAGGATTTTTCAAAATATACTTTTCCTCTTATTATTGTGGCTACTTATTAATAATTCTTTACCAAATAAATGTCTTTTTTTAACTAAAAATTTATAATAATAGTTTTTGCACCCACCCCCCATAAAAAACTGCTTTTCATACCTATGTAGCGGTAGTAAAATGGCGTATGATTAGACTTGAAATCAGTTTCTAAGACTGAATTCAGTATCCTGAGCAGACTTAATTATTTCTGCAATATGTTTATTATTACTATTGACGTAACAAGCTATGTAAAGCGTTTCAACTATAATTCATTCTTCCAGTTTCAGGTTCTCAACCCCTTTCACACGAGGATACGCGCTTCAATTTCGTTTGCCGGGTTCGAACTGAACCCTTTACAGACGGTCCCCCGTCTGAGGTGGCGGTGCGGTCTTTTGTATATATATCGTTCTTCCTATTTTGGTGGACCGCATACCTTTTGTATCGCGTTCAATGTTTTGTCCATTGCATTTGTAATACTTACACTAAAATAACATGCGTTCGAAAAGTCTTCGTGCAATCTCTAACATCACTTGGAATAACGTTTAACTGTAGAATGTGTATCTAGAGCGTAATGAAGACGACTTTTGACGAGTGTGATATATGTTACATATTATTAGATACATAGGTGAACCTCGTTCACTTCGATAGTAGTGATGGATGACGTCATCCAGTGGACTGTCAATTGATATTAGATGGTTGATAAAAATATTGAATGGTCTCCCAGCTGACGTCATTCATTAACAAAGTAACCGTGTATCTAATGACCTTGATACCGCCCTTGATATTTTGTCCTTCGTCCAATAAAATAGCAGGCTGTTCCCAGTATTTTTAACATTTCCAACACTCATTTTTTATTATTATTATTGCTACGTCACTTCATCAAGCATACTAACACACCAAAAAAATAGTGCCTGCGTTGAAAATGAAAAATCAATAAAACCGTGGAATGTGTATTTACTTGAAGAATGAAAGCTTTAACTATTCATAGAAATAAATATATGTATAGGTTATGTTACGTGTACGACTAATATACCTATAATAATTAAATCGATTTTAAAACAAAAGCTTCCTAATTGATTTGATCATTAGCGAGTTCATTTGAAGGAAATGAGCCGTGTAAAATTATTGAATTGTATGTAAAAAGCGTATTGTTCAAATCAACGATAATTTCTCTCGACCGAAATTTCCATTCCAAAGAGCATAAAAATATCATTTATCGTTTTAATTCCGATTAATAGATATTATTATAATAATTATTTAATCAATGAACACTAACTGAAATGTTTAAAAATATATTAAATAATACGAATATAATATGCCAACCGTCCAGATGGAACATTTTAGAAACTATATTTTATAATAATTCTTCAAATATAATATGTAGGTATGTTTTTGTCAAATATATGATCCACCATGTCACAACATATGAACGTTATTCAAAATGATTTACTATATTCATATCCATATTAATAAATGATTGTTAATATTCATAAGTCTCGAGAGAGAGAGACGAAACGTTGTACAAAAATATTAAAGAATTATTTTTAAACAAGTCTTGTCAATCCAAATACCTATGAATATTAACAATCAGTTATTCAAAATACTTTCCTGATTTGATTTCTGTGGGCTGTAGGATACTAATAAAGGTTTAAACTTTAAAGAATCTATCACAATTTTTTTTATTGGAATGTAATAAAATGAAGAACAGGAAAACAAGAGGAAATGGACAGTAATAAAAAAAACTTCCACGAAATTCACTGATATAGAAATCCAATACAAAATTGTAAATCGGAAAAATGATTCGGAATTATTGCGCTTATTCCTGAAATTCCAGAGTTTCCGTTCCACAGGCACAGGTCGGAAAAACTCAAACAAAAGATTATCCTATCAAAGACTGACGTAGTAAAAATTCATGCCAGAAAGTTAGGCACGAAAACAATAGATTTGTCGGAATAAATTTGCTTTATTTCAGAAATTCCAGACCTTGCGACACAAAAAAAAACAAGAAAAGAATGGATTGGTCAATACAGCACGGTTATCTTAATCCCTAAACGACAAAACACTCCTAATCCAGATATATTTGGGTTTACACGGAAAGCTAATACCTAACAATCGCCAACAATCAAAAAATACCACAACCAGGTTTTCCAGGTAAATACGGGATTTTATTTAAAAGGAAAAAATTCTATATTGGAGTTAACGGGATAATAGAGTAAATTGCAGCTACACGAACGTTATAATGACAATAGATAATCCAGAAAATCAACTCCAAAATCCCGAAAAAATATCGGTCTGTTTTGCTGTTTAAAAATATACTGGCTTGATTTAATTAAATCTGTGATTCTGAAATAAAGAAGAATTGTAAGCATTGTTGTGCATTTTTTCTACGTCCCGATTTTTTCCATTTAAGACACGATATTTGGAAAAACAGATCCGTTACAACTAGTGAGTTGTAACGGTTATAATACTGGTGGATCAAACAGCCGTTGATGGATGTGGTGTCGTTTATTATAATTTTAAGCAATTGGATGCTAATAGCCTTAGATGTCGGGCGTCTATAATCTGCAATAAATAAAGAAAACGACCCTGAATCTGAGAACTCACCCAGCTAATTTTCTTTCGCAGAATAAGATTCGTTCAACAGTTTTTTTTCCGAATCAATACGACGCAAACAAAATCGAATACAGCAGCATGTCTTCCCTGCAGTACATCTGTTTTGCATGCACGATGTTAAAGTGAAGCCCGATATCGGGTCGCGTACGTGAATTGTGGAATGGGGACTTCGACCCAGTCCTTGCGTTCGATTAGAGCCAATTTACACGACTGCTTTTCATATTACAAGTACGCCGTATAACCATTATTCTGTTTTGTTCTCGCGGCTAATTTAATGCGTAAGTCCGTGAAAACGAATCCCATAATAATACCGGAGCTATATTTACGCTCGCCTGGGAAGGCACGTAGAAGCTGCGGTTTGACTTTTTTTTTAGTATTTGTTTTATTGTAATTTTTATCTGAATTTTTAAAATGAAACTTCTACAGTGAGAACAAATTTGTGAAGCGATTAAAGAAATAGCTAGATTGAGAAATAAAGCAATATAACAAAATCAACTATATTGAAGTACTATTTATTTACTGCTATCAATGCTTCGATAGGCAAAGTAGTCAAGGAGCCCATTTGTATATATTTTTTGAAGATTTTTGATTAAGTATCACTGATAACAATTTGAAAATATCGATTTTCTTTTGTTTTCATATTTTTAAAGTCTAGATCTTTAAGAATATGAGCCTAAACGGATTTTTTGAAATTCAGATTATTTACAGAGTTATAGCTGTTTTTGTGACGGATTAATAAAATGTGAGTATTAAAAGTACTATTATCTGAGTTACGCTGCATGAAACTTTAAACGCGATTTTAAACTACTTTTTTCAACCTGGTTGACATGATATCTCAAGTTCTAATTAACCGATTTACTAAAAATATTAGAAAAATGTTCATTGTATATCCTATATCTGGAACCTTGGATTTTGAAAAAAAATATTTTACTATTTTTAAAAAAATTCGTGAAGGTCAAAAAAAAACTGACCGAAATTTTTTTTTTCAAATTCGTCGCCATTTTTCGAAAAAAAAAAGGTTTGGGCTACAGCAACGTCTCTATTAATCAAGAATTCTTTTGTTTCTTTTTTTATTGAGAACACTACAAGGGTTGGAATCATGTCAACCGCGACACACCATTTTTTTTGCCCCCAATCCAACATCATAACTCGGTGAATTTTTGATTTTTTTTACAAAAGTGTTTTGTACTCTTAAAATATCAATAATAATGATGTAACAACAAAGAATGGTAAAAATGTTTTTAGTTTTTTTTTATTCTATGCGGAAAAACGTCTGAAATTTAGGCTTCTAAACCAGAATACCCCCTTAAACTAGTTATTTAATGCACGTGAATTTGCGCGTGATTTCTTGATTTAATGTGAACGCTATAAAGAACTACTGAACCTATTTCACTAAAAAATATATTCGATCGCCTCGATTTCTGTCAATTGCCATTTAAAACTATATGAGCAAAAAGAGACAGCAAAGTAGACGTAGTTTTCGTAAACAATCCAGATAAATTTTAATATGACCGAACACTGAACTGTCAGATATATAAATACATACTTATTATGAAGTGAAAACCAGCTACTTTATATAGGAGGTACGTGTAAATGTAGTATGTATCTTGTTCATTATGATGGCTCATTTTAACATGTCACTACTTTATAATACCTACAGTTAGAAACGAGGTACATAAACTACTATTGGGGCATGGAGGATTCTGTAAACTATTGAGAAATTTCTTAGGAAGAACCTAGGTGGCACAGGATGGAAAAAAGCAAAGACTGAGATATGTGAATTGCATTTATTCTAACGTTTCGGCAACCTTTTTGCCATCTTCAGAGAGTCAATGCTGTCCATGCTGAAGATGGCAAAAAGATTGCCGAAACGTTAGAATAAATGCAATTCACATATCTCAGTCTTTGCTTTTTTCGATCCTGTGCCACCTAGGTTCTTCCTAAGAAATTTCTCAATTACCTTCAAGGATCATCATCAAATTTTTTAGAGTTACCTTTTGCATTCTGTAAACTATGTTATCGGAGCTTTAAAAATAATCATTTTAAATTGTCTTTATGACAACACATCCACTTGAAATCGGTAATAATTATGTGGTGAATTATTGTTTAATTGTGTGGCAACACTGTTTATAAATTATAACTACAAAATCGTCCGTGTGAACTGGCTCTTATAGGCATGTTCTCTTTTTGCACGCACACACACACAAACACACAAAACGTTCACAGTTACTGTGCAGAGAGGCGCAAGGAATATACATCTCTGTCATCGCAATATTGATTTGCAATCAATAACTCAGTTCTCTCTACTAAGAGCAGATTAAAAGATTTCATCTAATCTGGTGAATCCGAAAACACAAACAAACACGCGCGCATGTCTGCTAATCCTCGAAATGTATGTGCCGTGTTGTTATTATTGTGGTTTACATTGAAAGTTAAAAACAAATCATATATACATTTGTTCAAACCATTTACTGGACAAAAAACGCGCTTAAGGTAACTGTTTACCAGATGTTCAATATGCCTTCTTTTTCAGCCGCATAGCACTACCTTACGAGCAGATGGATGTAAAATGCAATTACTCACGAGTCACATTTCGGAAATATTTAATTTCTATGAAAAACCTTATTCAATCTTTGATGTTAATGCTCCAAAATAAACTAGAAATATGTATCATGTAACAGGTTTTTACAGTTTATATAAACGATTAAAAATGAAATAAAAACGAGAAAAATAGCATAAGTTTTACACAAATTTCTGTATAGAAAAAAATAAATTAGAAAAACAATTATTGAGCAAGCCACATTAAAAACTTAAAACACTTCAAAATATTTATTTGCCTGCGCGTAATTGGTAATCTTGTGACATGTTGTAAAGAATTAATGAATGTCACGTTTTTTGATTCAGTTTTTAGTACATAAATATAGTTTTTTTTTTGAAATTTTTTACCAACAACCCCAACTTTGTAAAGCTCAGAACCTACTTAAACACAGCTAATAAAATTAATTTTGCGACCACAATTAAAAATTTTCCGAGAGCATATTTTACGATCTGAGTGATCAATCACCTTACAACAGAAACATAATTGCTTTTGGTAATATAATTTTAAGGAGTTTAATATTCGTAATAGCCTACTTTACTAAAGAATTGACAGGAAAAAACATGAGCAAAAAACTTGATGCTGATTTGCATCCAAAGCTAAAACAAAACGTAGAAAAAACAGCCTCTTTTATAGGAAAAGAAATCTAAAAAAAAAATCTTGTTACCGATTTAAAGTTCAAGCAACTCACAGTTGCTTTTGTTCATAGCTTAAAAAGCATTCAAGGTAAAAAGAACTGAACATTTTGAAGTAAATTTTATTTCGTTTCATATTGGCAATAGTCTTAACTGTAAAACTAACGGAAAAGGAGATATAGGAAAAAATTTTATCACTGATTTATACCTTAAAGTAAAAACAAATTACACATGCTCTCGATTATAATTTAAAAATCATCAATTGTACAAAAAACATGTTTAAAGACATGTTTGTAGATAATTCGGTTCCGTTGTCTACTGATAATAACCTGTTTTACTGTAACACTACCCGGAGAGCAGATATGAGTCAAAAACTTTTTTTATTTACATTCAAAATCAAAATAAATCATAATTGATTTTGCTAGAAACAATTCAATGTACAAGAAACTTGCTTAGAACATTTTTCTAGACAATTTAATGATTTAACAAAAGATATTGTGGACTATAGCTAACCGACAACTAAGGTTATTATCGTAAGTCAGAAGGCGGAATTGGAATCTGTAATTATTCTCCCATTTGTTTGTCTAATTAGCACAATTTTGTTACGCCAAATGTTTTTACTTTTCTTTAACTACGCAGTGTTAATTGCTTATAATACAGACATATATCGCCACGCACAATGGAACATGTCCAACGCCTAAAATAGTCGCCTCGAGAATACCCCACTACCAACCCCGCTAATGAGCGGAACCATGCACCGAGCGTATACTTCTCGTTATCGCCACGAGAGTGACACTTCCGCCTTGTGTGTAGTTATTAACGCCTACGCCAGATGTCGCCAATGTGTAGTTATGGTGGCCAGACTGATAGCAGCGCCATGCCATTTTATTCGCGTAACAATCGGCCATCCTGCAACAATTAATGCCCACATTAATCTCACATCAGTAGATCACTAACCTTCGAGCAGATCAATTAAGTCCTGGTGACCCGATCGATCTCTTTCGCTATCATCAGAACTTCCACCGGACTCATCGCCTGCGTTCACAGCACCACTTTGATATCGCCTCAAAGCATCAGCTGCTGCTACGGCTTTGAACCGTTTGTAACCACGAACGCCCTGTAATGAAGAAATTTCATAACGATCATTACCTAACACCTTTGTGATTTTGTACGGTCCATCGTACTTGTTCGCCACCTTGGTATTTATACCCTTTTCGCCCAGGGCTGTAGCCGCTTTGCGCCACAATACCAAATCGCCTATGGTGTATTCGGTTGCAACCTTTCGTCGTTTATCGTATCTCGCCTTCATTTGTGCTGCAGTTTTCTGCAGTCGTTCGCCCGCCTGACGCCGATTTGCTTGCAAGCATTCTCGCCCGTCTTTAGCAGTGTCGTCACCTGTTGACAAATCTGCCACTCGCCCGTCACGATAAGAGAACAACAATTCTGCAGGTGAGAACCTGGTGCTTGCGTTGATTGTGTGATTAATACCCCACAGAATTTCCGGAAGCTGTTCGTCCCATCGTGCCTCGCCACTCGCACTCGCCGTAATCGCCTCAACTATTGTGCGGTTCGGTCGCTCCACCTGACCGTTCGCCCTAGGGGTCGCCACAGCATTCACCACATGCTTAATCCCCTTGTCCGCCAGAAAACTAGTGAACGCCTTACTAGTAAACGCCAAGCCTTGATCAGAGACTATTCGCCGTGGGTACCCAAACTCGCCAAACACCCATCGTAGGTTCTCAATCGCTTCGGCTGAACTTAGCGTTCGAGTCGGTTTTGCAAGAGTGTACTTTGTGAACGCGTCTATCACTACTAATAAATAGCTATTTCTTTTCACACTTTTTACAAACGGCCCTACGTGATCAATGTGAATCGTATCAAAAGGTACCGCCCGTTTTTCGTATGGATGTAGAAACCCTTCACCACGCCCATAGTTGCCTTTAGCGTACGCACAATTCAAGCATGCCGCCGTGTATTTTCGCACAAACCGTGCCATCTTTGGAAACCAGTAGGTCTTCCGCAATATGTCTAAGCACCGTTCATAACCGGGATGACCAATGTCATCATGATGTTTGCGCAATAAACTGAACTTCGCCATTGCCGGAACGTACAGTCGATCGCCAGCGGTTGTTATACGCCATAACCGCCTGTCTTTCACCTTGAAGGTCGCCTTTATATCCTTCGTAGCACCGCCCTGCTCCAGCGCCGTAACTATCGCCTGTATTTTGTCGTCCTGTAATTGTACTGTCAGAAACCAATCAGTTTCAGAGCCGCCTATAAGATTTACTGCCACAGGATTACGACTTAGAGCGTCTACGTGTTGCATCTTACTGCCAGGTCGATATTCGATCTCCATGTCATACTCCTGAATTGTCAACCACCACCTCGCTATTCGTGGCACTAGGTCCTTCTTAAGCAGTGTCGCCCTCACTGCCGTACAATCGGTAACCACCTTAAAGTGTATGCCTAACAAGTACACTCTGAATCGTTTTATGGATTCAACTACCGCCAACGCCTCCAGTTCATAGCTGTGGTACATTGACTCCGCCTGAGTTGTTGCTCTACTAAAATAAGAAATTACAATTAGTTCGCCGCTGGGTTGCTTCTGAAGCAAGATACCACCTAGACCTAGTTTACTTGCATCAGTATGCAACTCAGTGGGTAACTCGCTGCAATATAAACCTAAAATTGGCCGCGCTGCCAGACACGCTTTCAGCTGCTCGAACGCCTGCTGCTGTTCGTCGCCCCACTGCCACTCGGCACACTTCATCGTAAGCTGTGTCAATGGTCTCGCCACTGTCGCGAAATTTCTAATGAATTTTCGAAAATAACTCGCCAAACCGATAAATTGCCTCACTGTGTGTACATCAGTTGGGACTGGAAAATCAGCTACCGCTTTCACTTTTCGCTCACCCGGTCTGATACCATCGCCGCTTACCTCATGCCCTAAGTAATCTATAGAAGTTTTCAAAAATGAACATTTCGCCATATTCAGTTTGAACCCCGCCTGACCGATCAACGATAACACCTGTTCTAACAGAGACAAACCTTCCGAAACCGTCGCCGATGGAATCAGCAGGTCGTCCATGTACGCCAGAATCTGATTATGTTGCATACCGCCAAGCATTTTATTAATTATTCTTTGAAATACGGCCGGCGAATTTGCCAAACCAAACGGGACACGAGTGTACTCGTATTGACCATCTGGTGTTACGAACGCCGTTTTGTTGATCGAATCAGAGTGCATGGGTACCTGGTGGTACCCCTGCGCCATATCTAATGTAGTGAAATACCACTTACCCGCCAGACGGTCCAGCTGATCACTAATCAGAGGTAACGGATACCTATCCTTTACAGTAATCGCGTTTAGTGCCCTGTAGTCTACGCATAATCTGACGTCGCCATTCTTTTTCTTAATCAGAACAATGGGGCTCGCAAAATCTGAGTTTGACTCCCTGATTACGCCACTTTCTAACAGTGTATTCACCTTAGATCGTACCTTTTGCCTTTCTGGTATAGAAAGTCTATACGGTCTATAATACACTGAAGCGTCCTTGGTAAGTTTGATTTCCATCTCACCCAAGTTTGTCAAACCCAAGTCGCTATCGCCTGACGAGAAACAATGTGTGTACCGTTCTAACAATTCCATCAGTTTCGCCTTTTGTTCAGACTCAATATCGCCAATCTCAACGTTAGATAATTTAAAAGAATTGATAGTACTCACCATAATTGTTAACGTGGATGTTGTCGACGCCTTTCTGGACG
>JAVRKA010000751.1:0-55727 GCA_034508555.1 Venustoraphidia nigricollis | reverse complement strand
CCTATATCTGAAATGCCTATCGACACCTATATCTGAAATGCCTATCGACACCTATATCTGAAATGCCTATCGACACCTATTTTTGAAATGCCTATCGGAAACTACATCTGAAATGCCTATCAACACCTATATTTGAAATGCCTATCGGCAACCATATCTGGAATGCCTATCAGCACCTATATTTGAAATGCCTATCGGCTTCTATATCTGAAATGCCTATCGGCACCTATTTTTTAAATGCCAATCGGCAACTATATCTGAAATGCCTATCGGCACCTATATCTGAAATGCCTATCGACACCTATATCTGAAATGCCTATCGACACCTATATCTGAAATGCCTATCGACACCTATATCTGAAATGCCTATCGACACCTATATCTGAAATGCCTATCGACACCTATATCTGAAATGCCTATCGACACCTATATCTGAAATGCCTATCGACACCTATATCTGAAATGCCTATCGACACCTATTTTTGAAATGCCTATCGGAAACTACATCTGAAATGCCTATCAGCACCTATATTTGAAATGCCTATCGGCAACCATATCTGGAATGCCTATCGGCACCTATATTTGAAATGCCTATCGGCTTCTATATCTGAAATGCCTATCGGCACCTATTTTTAAAATGCCAATCGGCAACTATATCTGAAATGCCTATCGGCACCTATATCTGAAATGCCTATCGACGCCTATATCTGAAATGCCTATCGACACCTATATCTGAAATGCCTATCGACACCTATATCTGAAATGCCTATCGACACCTATATCTGAAATGCCTATCGACACCTATATCTGAAATGCCTATCGACACCTATATCTGAAATGCCTATCGACACCTATATCTGAAATGCCTATCGACACCTATATCTGAAATGCCTATCGACACCTATTTTTGAAATGCCTATCGGAAACTACATCTGAAATGCCTATCAGCACCTATATTTGAAATGCCTATCGGCAACCATATCTGGAATGCCTATCGGCACCTATATTTGAAATGCCTATCGGCTTCTATATCTGAAATGCCTATCGGCACCTATTTTTAAAATGCCAATCGGCAACTATATCTGAAATGCCTATCGGCACCTATATCTGAAATGCCTATCGACATCTATATCTGAAATGCCTATCAACACCTATATCTGAAATGCCTATCGACACCTATATCTGAAATGCCTATCGACACCTATATCTGAAATGCCTATCGACACCTATATCTGAAATGCCTATCGACACCTATATCTGAAATGCCTATCGACACCTATATCTGAAATGCCTATCGACACCTATATCTGAAATGCCTATCGACACCTATTTTTGAAATGCCTATCGGAAACTACATCTGAAATGCCTTTCAGCACCTATATTTGAAATGCCTATCGGCAACCATATCTGGAATGCCTATCGGCACCTATTTTTGAAATGCCTATCGGAAACTACATCTGAAATGCCTATCAGCACCTATATTTGAAATGCCTATCGGCAACCATATCTGGGATGCCTATCGGCACCTATATTTGAAATGCCTATCGGCTTCTATATCTGAAATGCCTATCGGCACCTATTTTTAAAATGCCAATCGGCAACTATATCTGAAATGCCTATCGGCACCTATATCTGAAATGCCTATCGACACCTATATCTGAAATGCCTATCAACACATATATCTGAAATGCCTATCGACACCTATATCTGAAATGCCTATCGACACCTATATCTGAAATGCCTATCGACACCTATATCTGAAATGCCTATTGACACCTATATCTGAAATGCGTATCGACACCTATATCTGAAATGCCTATCGACACCTATATCTGAAATGCCGTTCGACACCTATATCTGAAATGCCTATCGACACCTATTTTTGAAATGCCTATCGGAAACTACATCTGAAATGCCTATCAGCACCTATATTTGAAATGCCTATCGGCAACCATATCTGGAATGCCTATCGGCACCTATATTTGAAATGCTTATCGGCTTCTATATCTGAAATGCCTATCGGCACCTATTTTTAAAATGCCAATCGGCAACTATATCTGAAATGCCTATCGGCACCTATATCTGAAATGCTTATCGACACCTATATCTGAAATGCCTATCGACACCTATATCTGAAATGCCTATCGACACCTATATCTGAAATGCCTATCGACACCTATATCTGAAATGCCTATCGACACCTATATCTGAAATGCTTATCGACACCTATATCTGAAATGCCTATCGACACCTATTTTTGAAATGCCTATCGGAAACTACATCTGAAATGCCTATCAGCACCTATATTTGAAATGCCTATCGGCAACCATATCTGGAATGCCTATCGGCACCTATATTTGAAATGCCTATCGGCTTCTATATCTGAAATGCTATCGGCACCTATTTTTAAAATGCCAATCGGCAACTATATCTGAAATGCCTATCGGCACCTATATCTGAAATGCCTATCGACACCTATATCTGAAATGCCTATCGACACCTATATCTGAAATGCCTATCGACACCTATATCTGAAATGCCTATCGACACCTATATCTGAAATGCCTATCGACACCTATATCTGAAATGCCTATCGACACCTATTTTTGAAATGCCTATCGGAAACTACATCTGAAATGCCTATCAGCACCTATATTTGAAATGCCTATCGGCAACCATATCTGGAATGCCTATCGGCACCTATATTTGAAATGCCTATCGGCTTCTATATCTGAAATGCCTATCGGCACATATTTTTAAAATGCCAATCGGCAACTATATCTGAAATGCCTATCGGCACCTATATCTGAAATGCCTATCGACACCTATATCTGAAATGCCTATCGACACCTATATCTGAAATGCCTATCGATACCTATATCTGAAATGCCTATCGACACCTATATCTGAAATGCCTATCGACACCTATATCTGAAATGCCTATCGACACCTATATCTGAAATGCCTATCGACACCTATTTTTGAAATGCCTATCGGAAACTACATCTGAAATGCCTATCAGCACCTATATTTGAAATGCCTATCGGCAACCATATCTGGAATGCCTATCGGCACCTATATTTGAAATGCCTATCGGCTTCTATATCTGAAATGCCTATCGGCACCTATTTTTAAAATGCCAATCGGCAACTATATCTGAAATGCCTATCGGCACCTATATCTGAAATGCCTATTGACACCTATATCTGAAATGCCTATCGACACCTATATCTGAAATGCCTATCGACACCTATATCTGAAATGCCTATCGACACCTATATCTGAAATGCCTATCGACACCTATATCTGAAATGCCTATCGACACCTATATCTGAAATGCCTATCGACACCTATTTTTGAAATGCCTATCGGAAACTACATCTGAAATGCCTATCAGCACCTATATTTGAAATGCCTATCGGCAACCATATCTGGAATGCCTATCGGCACCTATATTTGAAATGCCTATCGGCTTCTATATCTGAAATGCCTATCGGCACCTATTTTTAAAATGCCAATCGGCAACTATATCTGAAATGCCTATCGGCACCTATATCTGAAATGCCTATCGACGCCTATATCTGAAATGCCTATCGACACCTATATCTGAAATGCCTATCGACACCTATATCTGAAATGCCTATCGACACCTATATCTGAAATGCCTATCGACACCTATATCTGAAATGCCTATCGACACCTATATCTGAAATGCCTATCGACACCTATATCTGAAATGCCTATCGACACCTATATCTGAAATGCCTATCGACACCTATTTTTGAAATGCCTATCGGAAACTACATCTGAAATGCCTATCAGCACCTATATTTGAAATGCCTATCGGCAACCATATCTGGAATGCCTATCGGCACCTATATTTGAAATGCCTATCGGCTTCTATATCTGAAATGCCTATCGGCACCTATTTTTAAAATGCCAATCGGCAACTATATCTGAAATGCCTATCGGCACCTATATCTGAAATGCCTATCGACATCTATATCTGAAATGCCTATCAACACCTATATCTGAAATGCCTATCGACACCTATATCTGAAATGCCTATCGACACCTATATCTGAAATGCCTATCGACACCTATATCTGAAATGCCTATCGACACCTATATCTGAAATGCCTATCGACACCTATATCTGAAATGCCTATCGACACCTATATCTGAAATGCCTATCGACACCTATTTTTGAAATGCCTATCGGAAACTACATCTGAAATGCCTTTCAGCACCTATATTTGAAATGCCTATCGGCAACCATATCTGGAATGCCTATCGGCACCTATTTTTGAAATGCCTATCGGAAACTACATCTGAAATGCCTATCAGCACCTATATTTGAAATGCCTATCGGCAACCATATCTGGGATGCCTATCGGCACCTATATTTGAAATGCCTATCGGCTTCTATATCTGAAATGCCTATCGGCACCTATTTTTAAAATGCCAATCGGCAACTATATCTGAAATGCCTATCGGCACCTATATCTGAAATGCCTATCGACACCTATATCTGAAATGCCTATCAACACCTATATCTGAAATGCCTATCGACACCTATATCTGAAATGCCTATCGACACCTATATCTGAAATGCCTATCGACACCTATATCTGAAATGCCTTTCGACACCTATATCTGAAATGCCTATCGACACCTATATCTGAAATGCCTATCGACACCTATATCTGAAATGCCTATCGACACCTATATCTGAAATGCCTATCGACACCTATTTTTGAAATGCCTATCGGAAACAACATCTGAAATGCCTTTCAGCACCTATATTTGAAATGCCTATCGGCAACCATATCTGGAATGCCTATCGGCACCTATTTTTGAAATGCCTATCGGAAACTACATCTGAAATGCCTATCAGCACCTATATTTGAAATGCCTATCGGCAACCATATCTGGGATGCCTATCGGCACCTATATTTGAAATGCCTATCGGCTTCTATATCTGAAATGCCTATCGGCACCTATTTTTAAAATGCCAATCGGCAACTATATCTGAAATGCCTATCGGCACCTATATCTGAAATGCCTATCGACACCTATATCTGAAATGCCTATCAACACATATATCTGAAATGCCTATCGACACCTATATCTGAAATGCCTATCGACACCTATATCTGAAATGCCTATCGACACCTATATCTGAAATGCCTATTGACACCTATATCTGAAATGCGTATCGACACCTATATCTGAAATGCCTATCGACACCTATATCTGAAATGCCGTTCGACACCTATATCTGAAATGCCTATCGACACCTATTTTTGAAATGCCTATCGGAAACTACATCTGAAATGCCTATCAGCACCTATATTTGAAATGCCTATCGGCAACCATATCTGGAATGCCTATCGGCACCTATATTTGAAATGCTTATCGGCTTCTATATCTGAAATGCCTATCGGCACCTATTTTTAAAATGCCAATCGGCAACTATATCTGAAATGCCTATCGGCACCTATATCTGAAATGCTTATCGACACCTATATCTGAAATGCCTATCGACACCTATATCTGAAATGCCTATCGACACCTATATCTGAAATGCCTATCGACACCTATATCTGAAATGCCTATCGACACCTATATCTGAAATGCTTATCGACACCTATATCTGAAATGCCTATCGACACCTATTTTTGAAATGCCTATCGGAAACTACATCTGAAATGCCTATCAGCACCTATATTTGAAATGCCTATCGGCAACCAAATCTGGAATGCCTATCGGCACCTATATTTGAAATGCCTATCGGCTTCTATATCTGAAATGCTATCGGCACCTATTTTTAAAATGCCAATCGGCAACTATATCTGAAATGCCTATCGGCACCTATATCTGAAATGCCTATCGACACCTATATCTGAAATGCCTATCGACACCTATATCTGAAATGCCTATCGACACCTATATCTGAAATGCCTATCGACACCTATATCTGAAATGCCTATCGACACCTATATCTGAAATGCCTATCGACACCTATTTTTGAAATGCCTATCGGAAACTACATCTGAAATGCCTATCAGCACCTATATTTGAAATGCCTATCGGCAACCATATCTGGAATGCCTATCGGCACCTATATTTGAAATGCCTATCGGCTTCTATATCTGAAATGCCTATCGGCACATATTTTAAAATGCCAATCGGCAACTATATCTGAAATGCCTATCGGCACCTATATCTGAAATGCCTATCGACACCTATATCTGAAATGCCTATCGACACCTATATCTCTGAAATGCCTATCGATACCTATATCTGAAATGCCTATCGACACCTATATCTGAAATGCCTATCGACACCTATATCTGAAATGCCTATCGACACCTATATCTGAAATGCCTATCGACACCTATTTTTGAAATGCCTATCGGAAACTACATCTGAAATGCCTATCAGCACCTATATTTGAAATGCCTATCGGCAACCATATCTGGAATGCCTATCGGCACCTATATTTGAAATGCCTATCGGCTTCTATATCTGAAATGCCTATCGGCACCTATTTTTAAAATGCCAATCGGCAAACTATATCTGAAATGCCTATCGGCACCTATATCTGAAATGCCTATTGACACCTATATCTGAAATGCCTATCGACACCTATATCTGAAATGCCTATCGACACCTATATCTGAAATGCCTATCGACACCTATATCTGAAATGCCTATCGACACCTATATCTGAAATGCCTATCGACACCTATATCTGAAATGCCTATCGACACCTATTTTTAAAATGCCTATCGGAAACTACATCTGAAATGCCTATCAGCACCTATATTTGAAATGCCTATCGGCAACCATATCTGGAATGCCTATCGGCACCTATATTGAAATGCCTATCGGCTTCTATATCTGAAATGCATATTGGCATCTATTTTTAAAATGCCAATCGGCAACTATATCTGAAATGCCTATCGGCACCTATATCTGAAATGCCTATCGACGCCTATATCTGAAATGCCTATCGACACCTATATCTGAAATGCCTATCGACACCTATATCTGAAATGCCTATCGACACCTATATCTGAAATGCCTATCGACACCTATATCTGAAATGCCTATCGACACCTATATCTGAAATGCCTATCGACACCTATATCTGAAATGCCTATCGACACCTATATCTGAAATGCCTATCGACACCTATTTTTGAAATGCCTATCGGAAACTACATCTGAAATGCCTATCAGCACCTATATTTGAAATGCCTATCGGCAACCATATCTGGAATGCCTATCGGCACCTATATTTGAAATGCCTATCAGCTTCTATATCTGAAATGCCTATCGGCACCTATTTTTAAAATGCCAATCGGCAACTATATCTGAAATGCCTATCGGCACCTATATCTGAAATGCCTATCGACACCTATATCTGAAATGCCTATCAACACCTATATCTGAAATGCCTATCGACACCTATATCTGAAATGCCTATCGACACCTATATCTGAAATGCCTATCGACACCTATATCTGAAATGCCTATCGACACCTATATCTGAAATGCCTATCGACACCTATATCTGAAATGCCTATCGACACCTATATCTGAAATGCCTATCGACACCTATTTTTGAAATGCCTATCGGAAACTACATCTGAAATGCCTTTCAGCACCTATATTTGAAATGCCTATCGGCAACCATATCTGGAATGCCTATCGGCACCTATTTTTGAAATGCCTATCGGAAACTACATCTGAAATGCCTATCAGCACCTATATTTGAAATGCCTATCGGCAACCATATCTGGGATGCCTATCGGCACCTATATTTGAAATGCCTATCGGCTTCTATATCTGAAATGCCTATCGGCACCTATTTTTAAAATGCCAATCGGCAACTATATCTGAAATGCCTATCGGCACCTATATCTGAAATGCCTATCGACACCTATATCTGAAATGCCTATCAACACCTATATCTGAAATGCCTATCGACACCTATATCTGAAATGCCTATCGACACCTATATCTGAATTGCCTATCGACACCTATATCTGAAATGCCTATCGACACCTATATCTGAAATGCCTATCGACACCTATATCTGAAATGCCTATCGACACCTATATCTGAAATGCCTATCGACACCTATTTTTGAAATGCCTATCGGAAACTACATCTGAAATGCCTTTCAGCACCTATATTTGAAATGCCTATCGGCAACCATATCTGGAATGCCTATCGGCACCTATATTTGAAATGCCTATCGGCTTCTATATCTGAAATGCCTATCGGCACCTATTTTTAAAATGCCAATCGGCAACTATATCTGAAATGCCTATCGGCACCTATATCTGAAATGCCTATCGACACCAATATCTGAAATGCCTATCGACACCTATATCTGAAATGCCTATCGACACCTATATCTGAAATGCCTATCGACACCTATATCTGAAATGCCTATCGACACCTATATCTGAAGTGCCTATCGACACCTATATCTGAAATGCCTATCGACACCTATATCTGAAATGCCTATCGACACCTATTTTTGAAATGCCTATCGGAAACTACATCTGAAATGCCTATCAGCACCTATATTTGAAATGTTTATCGGCAACCATATCTGGAATGCCTATCGGCACCTATATTTGAAATGCCTATCGGCTTCTATATCTGAAATGCCTATCGGCACCTATTTTTAAAATGCCAATCGGCAACTATATCTGAAATGCCTATCGGCACTTATATCTGAAATGCCTATCGACACCTATATCTGAAATGCCTATCGACACCTATATCTGAAATGCCTATCGACACCTATATCTGAAATGCCTATCGACACCTATATCTGAAATGCCTATCGACACCTATATCTGAAATGCCTATCGACACCTATATCTGAAATGCCTATCGACACCTATATCTGAAATGCCAATCGACACCTATTTATGAAATGCCTATCGGAAACTACATCTGAAATGCCTATCAGCACCTATATTTGAAATGCCTATCGGCAACCATATCTGGAATGCCTATCGGCACCTATATTTGAAATGCCTATCGGCTTCTATATCTGAAATGCCTATCGGCACCTATTTTTAAAATGCCAATCGGCAACTATATCTGAAATGCCTATCGGCACCTATATCTGAAATGCCTATCGACACCTATATCTGAAATGCCTATCGACACCTATATCTGAAATGCCTATCGACACCTATATCTGAAATGCCTATCGACACCTATATCTATAATGCCTATCGACACCTATATCTGAAGTGCCTATCGACACCTATATCTGAAATGCCTATCGACACCTATATCTGAAATGCCTATCGACACCTATTTTTGAAATGCCTATCGGAAACTACATCTGAAATGCCTATCAGCACCTATATTTGAAATGAATATCGGCAACCATATCTGGAATGCCTATCGGCACCTATATTTGAAATGCCTATCGGCTTCTATATCTGAAATGCCTATCGGCACCTATTTTTAAAATGCCAATCGGCAACTATATCTGAAATGCCTATCGGCTTCTATATCTGAAATGCCTATCGACACCTATATCTGAAATGCCTATCGACACCTATATCTGAAATTCCTATCGACACCTATATCTGAAATGCCTATCGACACCTATATCTGAAATGCCTATCGACACCTATATCTGAAATGCCTATCGACACCTATATTCGAAATGCCTATCGACACCTATATCTGAAATGCCTATCGACACCTATTTTTGAAATGCCTATCGGAAACTACATCTGATATGCCTATCAGCAACTATATTTGAAATGCCTATCGGCAACCATATCTGGAATGCCTATCGGCACCTATATTTGAAATGCCTATCGGCTTCTATATCTGAAATGCCTATCGGCACCTATTTTTAAAATGCCAATCGGCAACTATATCTGAAATGCCTATCGGCACCTATATCTGAAATGCCTATCGACACCTATATCTGAAATGCCTATCGACACCTATATCTGAAATTCCTATCGACACCTATATCTGAAATGCCTATCGACACCTATATCTGAAATGCCTATCGACACCTATATCTGAAATGCCTATCGACACCTATATCTGAAATGCCTATCGACACCTATATCTGAAATGCCTATCGACACCTATTTTTGAAATGCCTTTCGGAAACTACATCTGAAATGCCTATCAGCACCTATATTTGAAATGCCTATCGGCAACCATATCTGGAATGCCTATCGGCACCTATATTTGAAATGCCTATCGGCTTCTATATCTGAAATGCCTATCGGCACCTATTTTTAAAATGCCAATCGGCAACCATATCTGAAATGCCTATCGGCACCTATATCTGAAATGCCTATCGACACCTATATCTGAAATGCCTATCGACACCTATATCTGAAATGCCTATCGACACCTATATCTGAAATGCCTATCGACACCTATATCTAAAATGCCTATCGACACCTATATCTGAAATGCCTATCGACACCTATATCTGAAATGCCTATCGACACCTATATCTGAAATGCCTATCGCCACCTATTTTTTAAATGCCTATCGGAAACTACATCTGAAATGCCTATCAGCACCTATATTTGAAATGCCTATCGGCAACCATATCTGGAATGCCTATCGGCACCTATATTTGAAATGCCTATCGGTTTCTATATCTAAAATGCCTATCGGCACCTATTTTTAAAATGCCAATCGGCAACTATATCTGAAATGCCTATCGGCACCTATATCTGAAATGCCTATCGACACCTATATCTGAAATGCCTATCGACACTTATATCTGAAATGCCTATCGACACCTATATCTGTAATGCCTATCGACACCTATATCTGAAATGCCTATCGACACCTATATCTGAAATGCCTATCGACACCTATATCTGAAATGCCTATCGACACCTATATCTGAAATGCCTATCGACACCTATATCTGAAATGCCTATCGACACCTATTTTTGAAATGCCTATCGGAAACTACATCTGAAATGCCTATCAGCACCTATATTTGAAATGCCTATCGGCAACCATATCTGGAATGCCTATCGGCACCTATATTTGAAATGCCTATCGGCTTCTATATCTGAAATGCTTATCGGCACCTATTTTTAAAATGCCAATCGGCAACTATATCTGAAATGCCTATCGGCACCTATATCTGAAATGCCTATCGACACCTATATCTGAAATGCCTATCGACACCTATATCTGAAATGCCTATCGACACCTATTTTTGAAATGCCTATCGGAAACTACATCTGAAATGCCTGTCAGCACCTATATTTGAAATGCCTATCGGCAACCATATCTGGAATGCCTATCGGCACCTATATTTGAAATGCCTATCGGCTTCTATATCTGAAATGCCTATCGGCACCTATTTTTATAATGCCAATCGGCAACTATATCTGAAATGCCTATCGGAACCTATATCTGAAATGTTTATCGACACCTATATCTGAAATGCCTATCGACACCTATATCTGAAATGCCTATCGACACCTATATCTGAAATGCCTATCGACACCTATATCTAAAATGCCTATCGAAACCTATATCTGAAATGCCTATCGACACCTATATCTGAAATGCCTATCGACACCTATATCTGAAATGCCTATCGACACCTATATCTGAAATGCCTATCGACACCTATTTTTGAAATGCCTATCGGAAACTACATCTGAAATGCCTATCAGCACCTATATTTGAAATGCCTATCGGCAACCATATCTGGAATGCCTATTGGCACCTATATTTGAAATGCCTATCGGCTTCTATATCTGAAATGCCTATCGGCACCTATTTTTTAAAATGCCAATCGGCAACTATATCTGAAATGCCTATCGGCACCTATATCTGAAATGCCTATCGACACCTATATCTGAAATGCCTATCGACACCTGTATCTGAAATGCCTATCGACACCTATATCTGAAATGCCTATCGACACCTATATCTGAAATGCCTATCGACACCTATATCTAAAATGCCTGTCGACACCTATATCTGAAATGCCTACCGACACCTATATCTGAAATGCCTATCGACACCTATATCTGAAATGCCTATCGACACCTATATCTGAAATGCCTATCGACACCTATTTTTGAAATGCCTATCGGAAACTACATCTGAAATGCCTATCAGCACCTATATTTGAAATGCCTATCGGCAACCATATCTGAAATGCCTATCGGCACCTATATTTGAAATGCCTATCGGCTTCTATATCTGAAATGCCTATCGGCACCTATTTTTAAAATGCCAATCGGCAACTATATCTGAAATGCCTATCGGCACCTATATCTGAAATGCCTATCGACACCTATATCTGAAATGCCTATCGACACCTATATCTGAAATGCCTATCGACACCTATATCTGAAATGCCTATCGACACCTATATCTGAAATGCCTATCGACACCTATATCTGAAATGCCTATCGACACCTATATCTGAAATGCCTATCGACACCTATATCTGAAATGCCTATCGACACCTATTTTTGAAATGCCTATCGGAAACTACATCTGAAATGCCTATCAGCACCTATATTTGAAATGCCTATCGGCAACCATATCTGGAATGCCTATCGGCACCTATGTTTGAAATGCCTATCGGCTTCTATATCTGAAATGCCTATCGGCACCTATTTTTAAAATGCCAATCGGCAACTATATCTGAAATGCCTATCGGCACCTATATCTGAAATGCCTATCGACACCTATATCTGAAATGCCTATCGACACCTATATCTAAAATGCCTATCGACACCTATATCTGAAATGCCTATCGACACTTATATCTGAAATGCCTATCGACACCTATATCTGAAATGCCTATCGACACCTATATCTGAAATGCCTATCGACACCTATATCTGAAATGCCTATCGACACCTATTTTTGAAATGCCTATCGGAAACTACATCTGAAATGCCTATCGGCAACCATATCTGGAATGCCTATCGGCACCTATATTTGAAATGCCTATCGGCTTCTATATCTGAAATGCCTATCGGCACCTATTTTTAAAATGCCAATCGGCAACTATATCTGAAATGCCTATCTGCACCTATATCTGAAATGCCTATCGACACCTATATCTGAAATGCCTATCGACACCTATATCTGAAATGCCTATCGACACCTATATCTGAAATGCCTATCGACACCTATATCTGAAATGCCTATCGACACCTATATCTGAAATGCCTATCGACACCTATATCTGAAATGCCTATCGACACCTATATCTGAAATGCCTATCGACACCTATATCTGAAATGCCTATCGACACCTTTATCTGAAATGCCTATCGACACCTATTTTTGAATTGCCTATCGGAAACTACATCTGAAATGCCTATCAGCACCTATATTTGAAATGCCTATCGGCAACCATATCTGGAATGCCTATCGGCACCTATATTTGAAATGCCTATCGGCTTCTATATCTGAAATGTCTATCGGCACCTATTTTTAAAATGCCAATCGGCAACTATATCTAAAATGCCTATCGGCACCTATATCTGAAATGCCTATCGACACCTATATCTGAAATGCCTATCAACACCTATATCTGAAATGCCTATCGACACCTATATCTGAAATGCCTATCGACACCTATATCTGAAATGCCTATCGACACCTATATCTGAAATGCCTATCGACACCTATATCTGAAATGCCTATCGACACCTATATCTGAAATGCCTATCGACACCTATTTTTGAAATGCCTATCGGAAACTACATCTGAAATGCCTATCAGCACCTATATTTGAAATGCCTATCGGCAACCATATCTGGAATGCCTATCGGCACCTATATTTGAAATGCCTATCGGCTTCTATATCTGAAATGCCTATCGGCACCTATTTTTAAAATGCCAATCGGCAACTATATCTGAAATGCCTATCGGCACCTATATCTGAAATGCCTATCGACACCAATATCTGAAATGCCTATCGAAACCTATATCTAAAATGCCTATCGACACCTATATCTGAAATGCCTATCGACACCTATATCTGAAATGCCTATCGACACCTATATCTGAAATGCCTATCGACACCTATTTTTGAAATGCCTATCGGAACCTACATCTGAAATGCCTATCAGCACCTATATCTGAAATGCCTAACGACACCTATTTTTGAAATGCCTATCGGAAACTACATCTGAAATGCCTATCAGCACCTATATTTGAAATGCCTATCGGCAACCATATCTGGAATGCCTATCGGCACCTATATTTGAAATGCCTATCGGCTTCTATATCTGAAATGCCTAACGGCACCTATTTTTAAAATGCCAATCGGCAACTATATCTGAAATGCCTATCGGCACCTATATCTGAAATGTTTATCGACACCTATATCTGAAATGCCTATCGACACCTATATCTGAAATGCCTATCGACACCTATATCTGAAATGCCTATCGACACCTATAACTAAAATGCCTATCGACACCTATATCTGAAATGCCTATCGACACCTATATCTGAAATGCCTATCGACACCTATATCTGAATTGCCTATCGACACCTATATCTGAAATGCCTATCGACACCTATTTTTGAAATGCCTATCGGAAACTACATCTGAAATGCCTATCAGCACCTATATTTGAAATGCCTATCGGCAACCATATCTGGAATGCCTATCGGCACCTATATTTGAAATGCCTATCGGCTTCTATATCTGAAATGCCTATCAGCACCTATTTTTAAAATGGTAATCGGCAACTATATCTGAAATGCCTATCGGCACCTATATCTGAAATGCCTATCGACACCTATATCTGAAATGCCTTACGACACCTATATCTGAAATGCCTATCGACACCTATATCTGAAATGCCTATCGACACCTATATCTGAAATGCCTATCTACACCTATATCTGAAATGCCTATCGACACCTATATCTGAAATGCCTATCGACACCTATTTTTGAAATGCCTATCGGAAACTACATCTGAAATGCCTATCAGCACCTATATTTGAAATGCCTATCGGCAACCATATCTGGAATGCCTATCGGCACCTATATTTGAAATGCCTATCGGCTTCTATATCTGAAATGCCTATCGGCACCTATTTTTAAAATGCCAATCGGCAACTATATCTGAATTGCCTATCGGCACCTATATCTGAAATGTTTATCGACACCTATATCTGAAATGCCTATCGACACCTATATCTGAAATGCCTATCGACACCTATATCTGAAATGCCTATCGACACCTATATCTAAAATGCCTATCGACACCTATATCTGAAATGCCTATCGACACCTATATCTGAAATGCCTATCGACACCTATATCTGAAATGCCTATCGACACCTATATCTGAAATGCCTATCGACACCTATTTTTTAAATGCCTATCGGAAACTACATCTAAAATGCCTATCAGCACCTATATTTGAAATGCCTATCGGCAACCATATCTGGAATGCCTATCGGCACCTATATTTGAAATGCCTATCGGCTTCTATATCTGAAATGCCTATCAGCACCTATTTTTAAAATGCCAATCGGCAACTATATCTGAAATGCCTATCGGCACCTATATCTCAAATGCCTATCGACACCTATATCTGAAATGCCTATCAACACCTATATCTGAAATGCCTATCGACACCTATATCTGAAATGCCTATCGACACCTATATCTGAAATGCCTATCGACACCTATATCTGAAATGCCTATCGACACCTATATCTGAAATGCCTATCGACACCTATATCTGAAATGCCTATCGACACCTATTTTTGAAATGCCTATCGGAAACTACATCTGAAATGCCTATCAGCACCTATATTTGAAATGCCTATCGGCAACCATATCTGGAATGCCTATCGGCACCTATATTTGAAATGCCTATCGGCTTCTATATCTGAAATGCCTATCGGCACCTATTTTTAAAATGCCAATCGGCAACTATATCTGAAATGCCTATCGGCACCTATATCTGAAATGCCTATCGACACCAATATCTGAAATGCCTATCGACACCTATATCTAAAATGCCTATCGACACCTATATCTGAAATGCCTATCGACACCTATATCTGAAATGCCTATCGACACCTATATCTGAAATGCCTATCGACACCTATATCTGAAATGCCTATCGACACCTATATCTGAAATGCCTATCGACACATATTTTTTAAATGCCTATCGGAAACTACATCTGAAATGCCTATCAGCACCTATATTTGAAATGCCTATCGGCAACCATATCTGGAATGCCTATCGGCACCTATATTTGAAATGCCTATCGGCTTCTATATCTGAAATGCCTATCGGCACCTATTTTTAAAATGCCAATCGGCAACTATATCTGAAATGCCTATCGGCACCTATATCTGAAATGCCTATCGATACCTATATCTGAAATGCCTATCGACACCTATATCTGAAATGCCTATCGACACCTATATCTGAAATGCCTATCGACACCTATATCTGAATTGCCTATCGACACCTATATCTGAAATGCCTATCGACACCTATATCTGAAATGCCTATCGACACCTATATCTGAAATGCCTATCGACACCTATATCTGAAATGCCTATCGACACCTATTTATGAAATGCCTATCGGAAACTACATCTGAAATGCCTATCAGCACCTATATTTGAAATGCCTATCGGCAACCATATCTGGAATGCCTATCGGCACCTATATTTGAAATGCCTATCGGCTTCTATATCTGAAATGCCTATCGGCACCTATTGTTAAAATGCCAATCGGCAACTATATCTGAAATGCCTATCGGCACCTATATCTGAAATGCCTATCGACACCTATATCTGAAATGCCTATCGACACCTATATCTGAAATGCCTATCGACACCTATATCTGAAATGCCTATCGACACCTATTTTTGAAATGCCTATCGGAACCTACATCTGAAATGCCTATCAGCACTTATATTTGAAATGCCTATCGGCAACCATATCTGGAATGCCTATAGGCACCTATATTTGAAATGCCTATCGGCTTCTATATCTGAAATGCCTATCGGCACCTATTTTTAAAATGCCAATCGGCAACTATATCTGAAATGCCTATCAGCACCTATATCTGAAATGCCTATCGACACCTATATCTGAAATGCCTATCGACACCTATATCTGAAATGCCTATCGACACCTATATCTGAAATGCCTATTGACACCTATATCTGAAATGCCTATCGACACCTATATCTGAAATGCCTATCGACACCTATATCTGAAATGCCTATCGACACCTATATCTGAAATGCCTATCGACACCTATTTTTGAAATGCCTATCGGAAACTACATCTGAAATGCCTATCAGCACCTATATTTGAAATGCCTATCGGCAACCATATCTGGAATGCCTATCGGCACCTATATTTGAAATGCCTATCGGCTTCTATATCTGAAATGCCTATCGGCACCTATTTTTAAAATGCCAATCGGCAACTATATCTGAAATGCCTATCGGCACCTATATCTGAAATGTTTATCGACACCTATATCTGAAATGCCTATCGACACCTATATCTGAAATGCCTATCGACACCTATATCTGAAATGCCTATCGACACCTATATCTAAAATGCCTATCGACACCTATATCTGAAATGCCTATCGACACCTATATCTGAAATGCCTATCGACACCTATATCTGAAATGCCTATCGACACCTATATCTGAAATGCCTATCGACACCTATTTTTTAAATGCCTATCGGAAACTACATCTGAAATGCCTATCAGCACCTATATTTGAAATGCCTATCGGCAACCATATCTGGAATGCCTATCGGCACCTATATTTGAAATGCCTATCGGCTTCTATATCTGAAATGCCTATCAGCACCTATTTTTAAAATGCCAATCGGCAACTATATCTGAAATGCCTATCGGCACCTATATCTGAAATGCCTATCGACACCTATATCTGAAATGCCTTACGACACCTATATCTGAAATGCCTATCGACACCTATATCTGAAATGCCTATCGACACCTATATCTGAAATGCCTATCGACACCTATATCTGAAATGCCTATCGACACCTATATCTGAAATGCCTATCGACACCTATTTTTGAAATGCCTATCGGAAACTACATCTGAAATGCCTATCAGCTCCTATATTTGAAATGCCTATCGGCAACCATATCTGGAATGCCTATCGACACCTATATCTGAAATGCCTATCGACACCTATATCTGAAATGCCTATCGACACCTATATCTGGAATGCCTATCGGCACCTATATTTGAAATGCCTATCGGCTTCTATATCTGAAATGCCTATCGGCACCTATTTTTAAAATGCCAATCGGCAACTATATCTGAAATGCCTATCGGCACCTATATCTGAAATGCCTATCGACGCCAATATCTGAAATGCCTATCGACACCTATATCTGAAATGCCTATCGACACCTATATCTGAAATGCCTATCGACACCTATATCTGAAATGCCTATCGACACCTATATCTGAAATGCCTATCGACACCTATATCTGAAATGCCTATCGACACCTATTTTTGAAATGCCTATCGGAAACTACATCTGAAATGCCTATCAGCACCTATATTTGAAATGCCTATCGGCAACCATATCTGGAATGCCTATCGGCACCTATATTTGAAATGCCTATCGGCTTCTATATCTGAAATGCCTATCGGCACCTATTTTTAAAATGCCAATCGGCAACTATATCCGAAATGCCTATCGGCACCTATATCTGAAATGCCTATCGACACCTATATCTGAAATGCCTATCGACACCTATATCTGAAATGCCTATCGACACCTATATCTGAAATGCCTATCGACACCTATATCTGAAATGCCTATCGACACCTATATCTGAAATGCCTATCGACACCTATATCTGAAATGCCTATCGACACCTATATCTGAAATGCCTATCGACACCTATTTATGAAATGCCTATCGGAAACTACATCTGAAATGCCTATCAGCACCTATATTTGAAATGCCTATCGGCAACCATATCTGGAATGCCTATCGGCACCTATATTTGAAATGCCTATCGGCTTCTATATCTGAAATGCCTATCGGCACCTATTTTTAAAATGCCAATCGGCAACTATATCTGAAATGCCTATCGGCACCTATATCTGAAATGCCTATGGACACCTATATCTGAAATGCCTATCGACACCTATATCTGAAATGCCTATCGACACCTATATCTGAAATGCCTATCGACACCTATATCTATAATGCCTATCGACACCTATATCTGAAATGCCTATCGACACCTATATCTGAAATGCCTATCGACACCTATATCTGAAATGCCTATCGACACCTATATCTGAAATGCCTATCGACACCTATTTTTGAAATGCCTATCGGAAACTACATCTGAAATCCCTATCAGCACCTATATTTGAAATGCCTATCGGCAACCATATCTGGAATGCCTATCGGCACCTATATTTGAAATGCCTATCAGCTTCTATATCTGAAATGCCTATCGGCACCTATTTTTAAAATGCCAATCGGCAACTATATCTGAAATGCCTGTCGGCACCTATATCTGAAATGCCTATCGACACCAATATCTGAAATGCCTATCGACACCTATATCTGAAATGCCTATCGACACCTATATCTGAAATGCCTATCGACACCTATATCTGAAATGCCTATCGACACCTATATCTGAAATGCCTATCGACACCTATATCTGAAATGCCTATCGACACCTATATCTGAAATGTCTATCGACACCTATTTTTGAAATGCCTATCGGAAACTACATCTGAAATGCCTATCAGCACCTATATTTGAAATGCCTATCGGCAACCAGATCTGGAATGCCTATCGGCACCTATATTTGAAATGCCTATCGGCTTCTATATCTGAAATGCCTATCGGCACCTATTTTTAAAATGCCAATCGGCAACTATATCTGAAATGCCTATCGGCACCTATATCTGAAATGCCTATCGACACCTATATCTGAAATGCCTATCGACATCTATATCTGAAATGCCTATCGACACCTATATCTGAAATGCCTATCGACACCTATATCTGAAATGCCTATCGGCACCTATTTTTAAAATGCCAATCGGCAACTACATCTGAAATGCCTATCGGCACCTATATCTGAAATGCCTATCGACACCTATATCTGAAATGCCTATCGACACCTATATCTAAAATGCCTATCGACACCTATATCTGAAATGCCTATCGACACCTATATCTGAAATGCCTATCGACACCTATTTTTGAAATGCCTATCGGAAACTACATCTGAAATGCCTATCAGCACCTATATTTGAAATGCCTATCGGCAACCATATCTGGAATGCCTGTCGGCACCTATATTTGAAATGCCTATCGGCTTCTATATCTGAAATGCCTATCGGCACCTATTTTTAAAATGCCAATCGGCACCTATATCTGAAATGCCTATCGGCACCTATATCTGAAATGCCTATCGACGCCTATATCTGAAATGCCTATCGACACCTATATCTGAAATGCCTATCGACACCTATATCTGAAATGCCTATCGACACCTATATCTGAAATGCCTATCGACACCTATATCTGAAATGCCTATCGACACCTATATCTGAAATGCCTATCGACACCTATATCTGAAATGCCTATCGACACCTATATCTGAAATGCCTATCGACACCTATTTTTGAAATGCCTATCGGAAACTACATCTGAAATGCCTATCAGCACCTATATTTGAAATGCCTATCGGCAACCATATCTGGAATGCCTATCGGCACCTATATTTGAAATGCCTATCGGCTTCTATATCTGAAATGCCTATCGGCACCTATTTTTAAAATGCCAATCGGCAACTATATCTGAAATGCCTATCGGCACCTATATCTGAAATGCCTATCGACACCTATATCTGAAATGCCTATCGACACCTATATCTGAAATGACTATCGACACCTATATCTGAAATGCCTATCGACACCTATATCTGAAATGCTTATCGACACCTATATCTGAAATGCCTATCGACACCTATATCTGAAATGCCTATCTACACCTATATCTGAAATGCCTATCGACACCTATATCTGAAATGCCTATCGACACCTATTTTTGAAATGCCTATCGGAAACTACATCTGAAATGCCTATCAGCACCTATATTTGAAATGCCTATCGGCAACCATATCTGGAATGCCTATCGGCACCTATATTTGAAATGCCTATCGCCTTCTATATCTGAAATGCCTATCGGCACCTATTTTTAAAATGCCAATCGGCAACTATATCTGAAATGCCTATCGGCACCTATATCTGAAATGCCTATCGACACCTATATCTGAAATGCCTATCGGCACCTATATCTGAAATGCCTATCGACACCTATATCTGAAATGCCTATCGACACCTATATCTGAAATGCCTATCGACACCTATATCTGAAATGCCTATTGACACCTATATCTGAAATGCCTATTGACACCTATATCTGAAATGCCTATCGACACCTATATCTGAAATGCCTATCGACACCTATATCTGAAATGCCTATCGACACCTATTTTTGAAATGCCTATCGGAAACCTCATCTGAAATGCCTATCAGCACCTATATTTGAAATGCCTATCGGCAACCATATCTGGAATGCCTATCGGCACCTATATTTGAAATGCCTATCGGCTTCTATATCTGAAATGCCTATCGGCACCTATTTTTAAAATGCCAATCGGCAACTATATCTGAAATGCCTATCGGCACCTATATCTGAAATGTTTATCGACACCCATATCTGAAATGCCTATCGACACCTATATCTGAAATGCCTATCGACACCTATATCTGAAATGCCTATCGACACCTATATCTAAAATGCCTATCGACACCTATATCTAAAATGCCTATCGACACCTATATCTGAAATGCCTATCGACACCTATATCTGAAATGCCTATCGACACCTATATCTGAAATGCCTATCGACACCTATATCTGAAATGCCTATCGACACCTATTTTTGAAATGCCTGTCGGAAACTACATCTGAAATGCCTATCAGCACCTATATTTGAAATGCCTATCGGCAACCATATCTGGAATGCCTATCGGCACCTATATTTGAAATGCCTATCGGCTTCTATATCTGAAATGCCTATCGGCACCTATTTTTAAAATGCCAATCGGCAACTATATCTGAAATGCCTATCGGCACCTATATCTGAAATGCCTATCGACACCTATATCTGAAATGCCTATCGACACCTATATCTGAAATGCCTATCGACACCTATATCTGAAATGCCTATCGACACCTATATCTTAAATGCCTAACGACACCTATATCTGAAATGCCTATCGACACCTATATCTGAAATGCCTATCGACACCTATATCTGAAATGCCTATCGACACCTATTTTTGAAATGCCTATCGGAAACTACATCTGAAATGCCTATCAGACCTATATTTGAAATGCCTATCGGCAACCATATCTGGAATGCCTATCGGCACCTATATTTGAAATGCCTATCGGCTTCTATATCTGAAATGCCTATCGGCACCTATTTTTAAAATGCCAATCGGCAACTATATCTGAAATGCCTATCGGCACCTATATCTGAAATGCCTATCGACACCTATATCTGAAATGCCTATCGACACCTATATCTAAAATGCCTATCGACACCTATATCTGAAATGCCTATCGACACCTATATCTGAAATGCCTATCGACACCTATATCTGAAATGCCTATCGACACCTATATTTGAAATGCCTATCGGCTTCTATATCTGAAATGCCTATCGGCACCTATTTTTAAAATGCCAATCGGCAACTATATCTGAAATGCCTATCGGCACCTATATCTGAAATGCCTATCGACACCTATATCTGAAATGCCTATCGACACCTATATCTGAAATGCCTATCGACACCTATATCTGAAATGCCTATCGACACCTATATCTGAAATGCCTATCGACACCTATATCTGAAATGCCTATCGACACCTATATCTGAAATGCCTATCGACACCTATATCTGAAATGCCTATCGACACCTATTTTTGAAATGCCTATCGGAAACTACATCTGAAATGCCTATCAGCACCTATATTTGAAATGCCTATCGGCAACCATATCTGGAATGCCTATCGGCACCTATATTTGAAATGCCTATCGGCTTCTATATCTGAAATGCCTATCGGCACCTATTTTTAAAATGCCAATCGGCAACTATATCTGAAATGCCTATCGGCACCTATATCTGAAATGCCTATCGACACCAATATCTGAAATGCCTATTGACACCTATATCTGAAATGCTTATCGACACCTATATCTGAAATGCCTATCGACACCTATATCTGAAATGCCTATCGACACCTATATCTGAAATGCCTATCGACACCTATATCTGAAATGCCTATCGACACCTATATCTGAAATGCCTATCGGCACCTATTTTTAAAATGCCAATCGGCAACTATATCTGAAATGCCTATCGGCACCTATATCTGAAATGCCTATCGATACCTATATCTGAAATGCCTATCGACACCTATATCTGAAATGCCAATCGACACCTATATCTGAAATGCCTATCGACACCTATATCTGAAATGCCTATCGACACCTATATCTGAAATGCCTATCGACACCTATATCTGAAATGCCTATCGACACCTATATCTGAAATGCCTATCGACACCTATATCTGAAATGCCTATCGACACCTATTTATGAAATGCCTATCGGAAACTACATCTGAAATGCCTATCAGCACCTATATTTAAAATGCCTATCGGCAACCATTTCTGGAATGCCTATCGGCACCTATATTTGAAATGCCTATCGGCTTCTATATCTGAAATGCCTATCGGCACCTATTTTTAAAATGCCAATCGGCAACTATATCTGAAATGCCTATCGACACCTATATCTGAAATGCCTATCGACACCTATATCTGAAATGCCTATCGACACCTATATCTGAAATGCCTATCGACACCTATATCTGAAATGCCTATCGACACCTATATCTGAAATGCCTATCGACACCTATATCTGAAATGCCTATCGACACCTATATCTGAA
Source organism: Venustoraphidia nigricollis (assembly GCA_034508555.1). Taxonomy (NCBI): domain Eukaryota; kingdom Metazoa; phylum Arthropoda; class Insecta; order Raphidioptera; family Raphidiidae; genus Venustoraphidia; species Venustoraphidia nigricollis. Next base: position 31,591 of record JAVRKA010000751.1, on the reverse strand, counting down.
ATGCCTATCGACACCTATTTTTGAAATGCCTATCGGAAACTACATCTGAAATGCCTATCAGCACCTATATTTGAAATGCCTATCGGCAACCATATCTGGAATGCCTATCGGCACCTATATTTGAAATGCCTATCGGCTTCTATATCTGAAATGCCTATCGGCACCTATTTTTAAAATGCCAATCGGCAACTATATCTGAAATGCCTATCGGCACCTATATCTGAAATGCCTATCGACACCAATATCTGAAATGCCTATTGACACCTATATCTGAAATGCTTATCGACACCTATATCTGAAATGCCTATCGACACCTATATCTGAAATGCCTATCGACACCTATATCTGAAATGCCTATCGACACCTATATCTGAAATGCCTATCGACACCTATATCTGAAATGCCTATCGGCACCTATTTTTAAAATGCCAATCGGCAACTATATCTGAAATGCCTATCGGCACCTATATCTGAAATGCCTATCGATACCTATATCTGAAATGCCTATCGACACCTATATCTGAAATGCCAATCGACACCTATATCTGAAATGCCTATCGACACCTATATCTGAAATGCCTATCGACACCTATATCTGAAATGCCTATCGACACCTATATCTGAAATGCCTATCGACACCTATATCTGAAATGCCTATCGACACCTATATCTGAAATGCCTATCGACACCTATTTATGAAATGCCTATCGGAAACTACATCTGAAATGCCTATCAGCACCTATATTTAAAATGCCTATCGGCAACCATTTCTGGAATGCCTATCGGCACCTATATTTGAAATGCCTATCGGCTTCTATATCTGAAATGCCTATCGGCACCTATTTTTAAAATGCCAATCGGCAACTATATCTGAAATGCCTATCGGCACCTATATCTGAAATGCCTATCGACACCTATATCTGAAATGCCTATCGACACCTATATCTGAAATGCCTATCGACACCTATATCTGAAATGCCTATCGACACCTATATCTGAAATGCCTATCGACACCTATATCTGAAATGCCTATCGACACCTATATCTGAAATGCCTATCGACACCTATATCTGAAATGCCTATCGACACCTATATCTGAAATGCCTATCGACACCTATTTTTGAAATGCCTATCGGAAACTACATCTGAAATGCCTATCAGCACCTATATTTGAAATGCCTATCGGCAACCATATCTGGAATGCCTATCGGCACCTATATTTGAAATGCCTATCGGCTTCTATATCTGAAATGCCTATCGGCACCTATTTTTAAAATGCCAATCGGCAACTATATCTGAAATGCCTATCGGTACCTATATCTGAAATGCCTATCGACACCTATATCTGAAATGCCTATCGACACCTATATCTGAAATGCCTATCGACACCTATATCTGAAATGCCTATCGACACCTATATCTAAAATGCCTATCGACACCTATATCTGAAATGCCTATCGACAGCTATATCTGAAATGCCTATCGACACCTATATCTGAAATGCCTATCGACACCTATTTTTGAAATGCCTATCGGAAACTACATCTGAAATGCCTATCAGCACCTATATTTGAAATGCCTATCGGCAACCATATCTGGAATGCCTATCGGCACCTATATTTGAAATGCCTATCGGCTTCTATATCTGAAATGCCTATCGGCACCTATTTTTAAAATGCCAATCGGCAACTATATCTGAAATGCCTTTCGGCACCTATATCTGAAATGCCTATCGACACCTATATCTGAAATGCCTATCGACACCTATATCTGAAATGCCTATCGACACCTATATCTGAAATGCCTATCGACACCTATTTTTGAAATGCCTATCGGAAACTACATCTGAAATGCCTATCAGCACCTATATTTGAAATGCCTATCGGCAACCATATCTGAAATGCCTATCGGCACCTATATTTGAAATGCCTATCGGCTTCTATATCTGAAATGCCTATCGGCACCTATTTTTAAAATGCCAATCGGCAACTAAATCTGAAATGCCTATCGGCACCTATATCTGAAATGCCTATCGACACCTATATCTGAAATGCCTATCGACACCTATATCTGAAATGCCTATCGACACCTATATCTGAAATGCCTATCGACACCTATATCTAAAATGCCTATCGACACCTATATCTGAAATGCCTATCGACACCTATATCTGAAATGCCTATCGACACCTATATCTGAAATGCCTATCGACACCTATTTTTGAAATGCCTATCGGAAACTACATCTGAAATGCCTATCAGCACCTATATTTGAAATGCCTATCGGCAACCATATCTGGAATGCCTATCGGCACCTATATTTGAAATGCCTATCGGCTTCTATATCTGAAATGCCTATCGGCACCTATTTTTAAAATGCCAATCGGCAACTATATCTGAAATGCCTTTCGGCACCTATATCTGAAATGCCTATCGACACCTATATCTGAAATGCCTATCGACACCTATATCTGAAATGCCTATCGACACCTATATCTGAAATGCCTATCGACACCTATATCTGAAATGCCTATCGACACCTATTTTTAAAATGCCTATCGGAAACTACATCTGAATTGCCTATCAGCACCTATATTTGAAATGCCTATCGGCAACCATATCTGGAATGTCTATCGGCACCTATATTTGAAATGCCTATCGGCTTCTATATCTGAAATGCCTATCGGCACCTATATCTGAAATGCCTATCGACACCTATATCTAAAATGCCTATCGACACCTATATCTGAAATGCCTATCGACACCTATATCTGAACTGCCTATCGACACCTATATCTGAAATGCCTATCGACACCTATATCTAAAATGCCTATCGACACCTATATCTGAAATGCCTATCGACACCTATTTTTGAAATGCCTATCAGAAACTACATCTGAAATGCCTATCAGCACCTATATTTGAAATGCCTATCGGCAACCATATCTGGAATGCCTATCGGCACCTATATTTGAAATGCCTATCGGCTTCTATATCTGAAATGCCTATCGGCACCTATATCTGAAATGCCTATCGACACCTATATCTGAAATGCCTATCGACACCTATATCTGAAATGCCTATCGACACCTATATCTGAAATGCCTATCGACACCTATATCTGAAATGCTTATCGACACCTATATCTGAAATGCCTATCGACACTTATATCTGAAATGCCTATCGACACCTATATCTGAAATGCCTATCGACACCTATATCTGAAATGCCTATCGACACCTATATCTGAAATGCCTATCGACACCTATATTTGAAATGCCTATCGGCTTCTATATCTGAAATGCCTATCGGCACCTATTTTTAAAATGCCAATCGGCAACTATATCTGAAATGCCTATCGGCACCTATATCTGAAATGCCTATCGACACCTATATCTGAAATGCCTATCGACACCTATATCTGAAATGCCTATCGACACCTATATCTGAAATGCCTATCGACACCTATATCTGAAATGCCTATCGACACCTATATCTGAAATGCCTATCGACACCTATATCTGAAATGCCTATCGACACCTATATCTGAAATGCCTATCGACACCTATATCTGAAATGCCTATCGACACCTATATCTGAAATGCCTATCGACACCTTTATCTGAAATGCCTATCGACACCTATTTTTGAAATGCCTATCGGAAACTACATCTGAGATGCCTATCAGCACCTATATTTGAAATGCCTATCGGCAACCATATCTGGAATGCCTATCGGCACCTATATTTGAAATGCCTATCGGCTTCTATATCTGAAATGCCTCTCGGCACCTATTTTTAAAATGCCAATCGGCAACTATATCTGAAATGCCTATCGGCACCTATATTTGAAATGCCTATCGGCTTCTATATCTGAAATGCCTATCGGCACCTATTTTTAAAGTGCCAATCGGCAACTATATCTGAAATGCCTATCGGCACCTATATCTGAAATGCCTATCGACACCTATATCTGAAATGCCTATCGACACCTATATCTGAAATGCCTATCGACACCTCTATCTGAAATGCATATCGACACCTATATCTGAAATGCCTATCGACACCTATATCTGAAATGCCTATCGACACCTATATCTGAAATGCCTATCGACACCTATATCTGAAATGCCTATCGACACCTATATCTGAAATGCCTATCGACACCTATTTTTGAAATGCCTATCGGAAACTACATCTGAAATGCCTATCAGCACCTATATTTGAAATGCCTATCGGCAACCATATCTGGAATGCCTATCGGCACCTATATTTGAAATGCCTATCGGCTTCTATATCTGAAATGCCTATCGGCACCTATTTTTAAAATGCCAATCGGCAACTATATCTGAAATGCCTATCGGCACCTATATCTGAAATGCCTATCGACACCAATATCTGAAATGCCTATCGACACCTATATCTAAAATGCCTATCGACACCTATATCTGAAATGCCTATCGACAACTATATCTGAAATGCCTATCGACACCTATAGCTGAAATGCCTATCGACACCTATTTTTGAAATGCCTATCGGAACCTACATCTGAAATGCCTATCAGCACCTATATCTGAAATGCCTATCGACACCTATTTTTGAAATGCCTATCGGAAACTACATCTGAAATGCCTATCAGCACCTATATTTGAAATGCCTTTCGGCAACCATATCTGGAATGCCTATCGGCACCTATATTTGAAATGCCTATCGGCTTCTATATCTGAAATGCCTCTCGGCACCTATTTTTAAAATGCCAATCGGCAACTATATCTGAAATGCCTATCGGCACCTATATCTGAAATGTTTATCGACACCTATATCTGAAATGCCTATCGACACCTATATCTGAAATGCCTATCGACACCTATATCTGAAATGCCTATCGACACCTATATCTAAAATGCCTATCGACACCTATATCTGAAATGCCTATCGACACCTATATCTGAAATGCCTATCGACACCTATATCTGAAATGCCTATCGACACCTATATCTGAAATGCCTATTGACACCTATTTTTGAAATGCCTATCGGAAACTACATCTGAAATGCCTATCAGCTCCTATATTTGAAATGCCTATCGGCAACCATATCTGGAATGCCTATCGGCACTTATATTTGAAATGCCTATCGGCTTCTATATCTGAAATGCCTATCAGCACCTATTTTTAAAATGCCAATCGGCAACTATATCTGAAATGCCTATCGGCACCTATATCTGAAATGCCTATCGACACCTATATCTGAAATGCCTTACGACACCTATATCTGAAATGCCTATCGACACCTATATCTGAAATCCCTATCGACACCTATATCTGAAATGCCTATCGACACCTATATCTGAAATGCCTATCGACACCTATATCTGAAATGCCTATCGACACCTATTTTTGAAATGCCTATCGGAAACTACATCTGAAATGCCTATCAGCACCTATATTTGAAATGCCTATCGGCAACCATATCTGAAATGCCTATCGGCACCTATATTTGAAATGCCTATCGGCTTCTATATCTGAAATGCCTATCGGCACCTATTTTTAAAATGCCAATCGGCAACTATATCTGAAATGCCTATCGGCACCTATATCTGAAATGCCTATCGACACCTATATCTGAAATGCCTATCGACACCTATATCTGAAATGCCTATCGACACCTATATCTGAAATGCCTATCGACACCTATATCTGAAATGCCTATCGACACCTATATCTGAAATGCCTATCGACACCTATATCTGAAATGCCTATCGACACCTATATCTGAAATGCCTATCGACACCTATTTTTGAAATGCCTATCGGAAACTACATCTGAAATGCCTATCAGCACCTATATTTGAAATGCCTATCGGCAACCATATCTGGAATGCCTATCGGCACCTATGTTTGAAATGCCTATCGGCTTCTATATCTGAAATGCCTATCGGCACCTATTTTTAAAATGCCAATCGGCAACTATATCTGAAATGCCTATCGGCACCTATATCTGAAATGCCTATCGACACCTATTACTGAAATGCCTATCGACACCTATATCTAAAATGCCTATCGACACCTATATCTGAAATGCCTATCGACACTTACATCTGAAATGCCTATCGACACCTATATCTGAAATGCCTATCGACACCTATATCTGAAATACCTATCGACACCTATTTTTGAAATGCCTATCGGAAACTACATCTGAAATGCCTATCGGCAACCATATCTGGAATGCCTATCGGCACCTATATTTGAAATGCCTATCGGCTTCTATATCTGAAATGCCTATCGGCACCTATTTTTAAAATGCCAATCGGCAACTATATCTGAAATGCCTATCGGCACCTATATCTGAAATGCCTATCGACACCTATATCTGAAATGCCTATCGACACCTATATCTGAAATGCCTATCGACACCTATATCTGAAATGCCTATCGACACCTATATCTGAAATGCCTATCGACACCTATATCTGAAATGCCTATCGACACCTATATCTGAAATGCCTATCGACACATATTTTTTAAATGCCTATCGGAAACTACATCTGAAATGCCTATCAGCACCTATATTTGAAATGCCTATCGGCAACCATATCTGGAATGCCTATCGGCACCTATATTTGAAATGCCTATCGGCTTCTATATCTGAAATGCCTATCGGCACCTATTTTTAAAATGCCAATCGGCAACTATATCTGAAATGCCTATCGGCACCTATATCTGAAATGCCTATCGATACCTATATCTGAAATGCCTATCGACACCTGTATCTGAAATGCCTATCGACACCTATATCTGAAATGCCTATCGACACCTATATCTGAAATGCCTATCGACACCTATATCTGAAATGCCTATCGACACCTATATCTGAAATGCCTATCGACACCTATATCTGAAATGCCTATCGACACCTATATCTGAAATGCCTATCGACACCTATTTATGAAATGCCTATCGGAAATTACATCTGAAATGCCTATCAGCACCTATATTTGAAATGCCTATCGGCAACCATATCTGGAATGCCTATCGGCACCTATATTTGAAATGCCTATCGGCTTCTATATCTGAAATGCCTATCGGCACCTATTTTTAAAATGCCAATCGGCAACTATATCTGAAATGCCTATCGGCACCTATATCTGAAATGCCTATCGACACCTATATCTGAAATGCCTATCGACACCTATATCTGAAATGCCTATCGACACCTATATCTGAAATGCCTATCGACACCTATTTTTGAAATGCCTATCGGAACCTACATCTGAAATGCCTATCAGCACCTATATTTGAAATGCCTATCGGCAACCATATCTGGAATGCCTATAGGCACCTATATTTGAAATGCCTATCGGCTTCTATATCTGAAATGCCTATCGGCACCTATTTTTAAAATGCCAATCGGCAACTATATCCGAAATGCCTATCGGCACCTATATCTGAAATGCCTATCGACACCTATATCTGAAATGCCTATCGACACCTATATCTGAAATGCCTATCGACACCTATATCTGAAATGCCTATCGACACCTATATCTGAAATGCCTATCGACACCTATATTTGAAATGCCTATCGACACCTATATCTGAAATGCCTATCGACACCTATATCTGAAATGCCTATCGACACCTATTTATGAAATGCCTATCGGAAACTACATCTGAAATGCCTATCAGCACCTATATTTGAAATGCCTATCGGCAACCATATCTGGAATGCCTATCGGCACCTATATTTGAAATGCCTATCGGCTTCTATATCTGAAATGCCTATCGACACCTATATCTGAAATGCCTATCGACACCTATATCTGAAATGCCTATCGACACCTATATCTGAAATGCCTATCGACACCTATATCTGAAATGCCTATCGACACCTATATCTGAAATGCCTATCGACACCTATATCTGAAATGCCTATCGACACCTATATCTATAATGCCTATCGACACCTATATCTGAAATGCCTATCGACACCTATATCCGAAATGCCTATCGGCACCTATATCTGAAATGCCTATCGACACCTATATCTGAAATGCCTATCGACACCTATATCTGAAATGCCTATCGACACCTATATCTGAAATGCCTATCGACACCTATATCTGAAATGCCTATCGACACCTATATCTGAAATGCCTATCGACACCTATATCTGAAATGCCTATCGACACCTATATCTATAATGCCTATCGACACCTATATCTGAAATGCCTATCGACACCTATATCTGAAATGCCTATCGACACCTATATCTGAAATGCCTATCGACACCTATATCTGAAATACCTATCGACACCTATTTTTGAAATGCCTATCGGAAACTACATCTGAAATCCCTATCAGCACCTATATTTGAAATGCCTATCGGCAACCATATCTGGAATGCCTATCGGCACCTATATTTGAAATGCCTATCAGCTTCTATATCTGAAATGCCTATCGGCACCTATTTTTAAAATGCCAATCGGCAACTATATCTGAAATGCCTGTCGGCACCTATATCTGAAATGCCTATCGACACCAATATCTGAAATGCCTATCGACACCTATATCTGAAATGCCTATCGACACCTATATCTGAAATGCCTATCGACACCTATATCTGAAATGCCTATCGACACCTATATCTGAAATGCCTATCGACACCTATATCTGAAATGCCTATCGACACCTATATCTGAAATGTCTATCGACACCTATTTTTGAAATGCCTATCGGAAACTACATCTGAAATGCCTATCAGCACCTATATTTGAAATGCCTATCGGCAACCATATCTGGAATGCCTATCGGCACCTATATTTGAAATGCCTATCGGCTTCTAAATCTGAAATGCCTATCGGCACCTATTTTTAAAATGCCAATCGGCAACTATATCTGAAATGCCTATCGGCACCTATATCTGAAATGCCTATCGACACCTATATCTGAAATGCCTATCGACATCTATATCTGAAATGCCTATCGACACCTATATCTGAAATGCCTATCGACACCTATATCTGAAATGCCTATCGGCACCTATTTTTAAAATGCCAATCGGCAACTACATCTGAAATGCCTATCGGCACCTATATCTGAAATGCCTATCGACACCTATATCTGAAATGCCTATCGACACCTATATCTGAAATGCCTATCGACACCTATATCTGAAATGCCTATCGACACCTATATCTGAAATGCCTATCGACACCTATCTTTGAAATGCCTATCGGAAACTACATCTGAAATGCCTATCAGCACCTATATTTGAAATGCCTATCGGCAACCATATCTGGAATGCCTATCGGCACCTATATTTGAAATGCCTATCGGCTTCTATATCTGAAATGCCTATCGGCACCTATTTTTAAAATGCCAATCGGCACCTATATCTGAAATGCCTATCGGCACCTATATCTGAAATGCCTATCGACGCCTATATCTGAAATGCCTATCGACACCTATATCTGAAATGCCTATCGACACCTATATCTGAAATGCCTATCGACACCTATATCTGAAATGCCTATCGACACCTATATCTGAAATGCCTATCGACACCTATATCTGAAATGCCTATCGACACCTATATCTGAAATGCCTATCGACACCTATATCTGAAATGCCTATCGACACCTATTTTTGAAATGCCTATCGGAAACTACATCTGAAATGCCTATCAGCACCTATATTTGAAATGCCTATCGGTAACCATATCTGGAATGCCTATCGGCACCTATATTTGAAATGCCTTTCGGCTTCTATATCTGAAATGCCTATCGGCACCTATTTTTAAAGTGCCAATCGGCAACTATATCTGAAATGCCTATCGGCACCTATATCTGAAATGCCTATCGACACCAATATCTGAAATGCCTATCGACACCTATATCTGAAATGCCTATCGACACCTATATCTGAAATGCCTATCGACACCTATATCTGAAATGCCTATCGACACCTATATCTGAAATGCCTATCGACACCTATATCTGAAATGCCTATCGACACCTATATCTGAAAAGCCTATCGACACCTATTTTTAAAATGCCTATCGGAAACTACATCTGAAATGCCTATCAGCACCTATATTTGAAATGCCTATCGGCAACCATATCTGGAATGCCTATCGGCACCTATATTTGAAATGCCTGTCGGCTTCAATATCTGAAATGCCTATCGGCACCTATTTTTAAAATGCCAATCAGCAACTATATCTGAAATGCCTATCGGCACCTATATCTGAAATGCCTATCGACACCTATATCTGAAATGCCTATCGACACCTATATCTGAAATGCCTATCGACACCTATATCTGAAATGCCTATCAACACCTATTTTTGAAATGCCTATCGGAAACTACATCTGAAATGCCTATCAGCACCTATATTTGAAATGCCTATCGGCAACCATATCTGGAATGCCTATCGGCACCTATATTTGAAATGCCTATCGGCTTCTATATCTGAAATGCCTATCGGCACCTATTTTTAAAATGCCAATCGGCAACTATATCTGAAATGCCTATCGGCACCTTTATCTGAAATGCCTATCGACACCTATATCTGAAATGCCTATCGACACCTATATCTGAAATGCCTATCGACACCTATATCTGAAATGCCTATCGACACCTATATCTAAAATGCCTATCGACACCTATATCTGAAATGCCTATCGACACCTATATCTGAAATGCCTATCGACACCTATATCTGAAATGCCTATCGCCACCTATTTTTGAAATGCCTATCGGAAACTACATCTGAAATGCCTATCAGCACCTATATTTGAAATGCCTATCGGCAACCATATCTGAAATGCCTATCGGCACCTATATTTGAAATGCCTATCGGCTTCTATATCTGAAATGCCTATCGGCACCTATTTTTAAAATGCCAATCGGCAACTATATCTGAAATGCCTATCGGCACCTATATCTGAAATGCCTATCGACACCTATATCTGAAATGCCTATCGACACCTATATCTGAAATGACTATCGACACCTATATCTGAAATGCCTATCGACACCTATATCTGAAATGCCTATCGACACCTATATCTGAAATGCCTATCGACACCTATATCTGAAATGCCTATCGACACCTATATCTGAAATGCCTATCGACACCTATATCTGAAATGCCTATCGACACCTATTTTTGAAATGCCTATCGGAAACTACATCTGAAATGCCTATCAGCACCTATATTTGAAATGCCTATCGGCAACCATATCTGGAATGCCTATCGGCACCTATATTTGAAATGCCTATCGCCTTCTATATCTGAAATGCCTATCGGCACCTATTTTTAAAATGCCAATCGGCAACTATATCTGAAATGCCTATCGGCACCTATATCTGAAATGCCTATCGACACCTATATCTGAAATGCCTATCGACACCTATATCTGAAATGCCTATCGACACCTATATCTGAAATGCCTATCGACACCTATATCTGAAATGCCTATCGACACCTATATCTGAAATGCCTATTGACACCTATATCTGAAATGCCTATTGACACCTATATCTGAAATGCCTATCGACACCTATATCTGAAATGCCTATCGACACCTATATCTAAAATGCCTATCGACACCTATTTTTGAAATGCCTATCGGAAACTACATCTGAAATGCCTATCAGCACCTATATTTGAAATGCCTATCGGCAACCATATCTGGAATGCCTATCGGCACATATATTTGAAATGCCTATCGGCTTCTATATCTGAAATGCCTATCGGCACCTATTTTTAAAATGCCAATCGGCAACTATATCTGAAATGCCTATCGGCACCTATATCTGAAATGTTTATCGACACCTATATCTGAAATGCCTATCGACACCTATATCTGAAATGCCTATCGACACCTATATCTGAAATGCCTATCGACACCTATATCTAAAATGCCTATCGACACCTATATCTAAAATGCCTATCGACACCTATATCTGAAATGCCTATCGACACCTATATCTGAAATGCCTATCGACACCTATATCTGAAATGCCTATCGACACCTATATCTGAAATGCCTATTGACACCTATATCTGAAATGCCTATTGACACCTATATCTGAAATGCCTATCGACACCTATATCTGAAATGCCTATCGACACCTATATCTGAAATGCCTATCGACACCTATCTTTGAAATGCCTATCGGAAACTACATCTGAAATGCCTATCAGCACCTATATTTGAAATGCCTATCGGCAACCATATCTGGAATGCCTATCGGCACCTATATTTGAAATGCCTATCGGCTTCTATATCTGAAATGCCTATCGGCACCTATTTTTAAAATGCCAATCGGCACCTATATCTGAAATGCCTATCGGCACCTATATCTGAAATGCCTATCGACGCCTATATCTGAAATGCCTATCGACACCTATATCTGAAATGCCTATCGACACCTATATCTGAAATGCCTATCGACACCTATATCTGAAATGCCTATCGACACCTATATCTGAAATGCCTATCGACACCTATATCTGAAATGCCTATCGACACCTATATCTGAAATGCCTATCGACACCTATTTTTGAAATGCCTATCGGAAACTACATCTGAAATGCCTATCAGCACCTATATTTGAAATGCCTATCGGTAACCATATCTGGAATGCCTATCGGCACCTATATTTGAAATGCCTTTCGGCTTCTATATCTGAAATGCCTATCGGCACCTATTTTTAAAGTGCCAATCGGCAACTATATCTGAAATGCCTATCGGCACCTATATCTGAAATGCCTATCGACACCAATATCTGAAATGCCTATCGACACCTATATCTGAAATGCCTATCGACACCTATATCTGAAATGCCTATCGACACCTATATCTGAAATGCCTATCGACACCTATATCTGAAATGCCTATCGACACCTATATCTGAAATGCCTATCGACACCTATATCTGAAAAGCCTATCGACACCTATTTTTAAAATGCCTATCGGAAACTACATCTGAAATGCCTATCAGCACCTATATTTGAAATGCCTATCGGCAACCATATCTGGAATGCCTATCGGCACCTATATTTGAAATGCCTGTCGGCTTCAATATCTGAAATGCCTATCGGCACCTATTTTTAAAATGCCAATCAGCAACTATATCTGAAATGCCTATCGGCACCTATATCTGAAATGCCTATCGACACCTATATCTGAAATGCCTATCGACACCTATATCTGAAATGCCTATCGACACCTATATCTGAAATGCCTATCGACACCTATTTTTGAAATGCCTATCGGAAACTACATCTGAAATGCCTATCAGCACCTATATTTGAAATGCCTATCGGCAACCATATCTGGAATGCCTATCGGCACCTATATTTGAAATGCCTATCGGCTTCTATATCTGAAATGCCTATCGGCACCTATTTTTAAAATGCCAATCGGCAACTATATCTGAAATGCCTATCGGCACCTTTATCTGAAATGCCTATCGACACCTATATCTGAAATGCCTATCGACACCTATATCTGAAATGCCTATCGACACCTATATCTGAAATGCCTATCGACACCTATATCTAAAATGCCTATCGACACCTATATCTGAAATGCCTATCGACACCTATATCTGAAATGCCTATCGACACCTATATCTGAAATGCCTATCGCCACCTATTTTTGAAATGCCTATCGGAAACTACATCTGAAATGCCTATCAGCACCTATATTTGAAATGCCTATCGGCAACCATATCTGAAATGCCTATCGGCACCTATATTTGAAATGCCTATCGGCTTCTATATCTGAAATGCCTATCGGCACCTATTTTTAAAATGCCAATCGGCAACTATATCTGAAATGCCTATCGGCACCTATATCTGAAATGCCTATCGACACCTATATCTGAAATGCCTATCGACACCTATATCTGAAATGACTATCGACACCTATATCTGAAATGCCTATCGACACCTATATCTGAAATGCCTATCGACACCTATATCTGAAATGCCTATCGACACCTATATCTGAAATGCCTATCGACACCTATATCTGAAATGCCTATCGACACCTATATCTGAAATGCCTATCGACACCTATTTTTGAAATGCCTATCGGAAACTACATCTGAAATGCCTATCAGCACCTATATTTGAAATGCCTATCGGCAACCATATCTGGAATGCCTATCGGCACCTATATTTGAAATGCCTATCGCCTTCTATATCTGAAATGCCTATCGGCACCTATTTTTAAAATGCCAATCGGCAACTATATCTGAAATGCCTATCGGCACCTATATCTGAAATGCCTATCGACACCTATATCTGAAATGCCTATCGACACCTATATCTGAAATGCCTATCGACACCTATATCTGAAATGCCTATCGACACCTATATCTGAAATGCCTATCGACACCTATATCTGAAATGCCTATTGACACCTATATCTGAAATGCCTATTGACACCTATATCTGAAATGCCTATCGACACCTATATCTGAAATGCCTATCGACACCTATATCTGAAATGCCTATCGACACCTATTTTTGAAATGCCTATCGGAAACTACATCTGAAATGCCTATCAGCACGTATATTTGAAATGCCTATCGGCAACCATATCTGGAATGCCTATCGGCACATATATTTGAAATGCCTATCGGCTTCTATATCTGAAATGCCTATCGGCACCTATTTTTAAAATGCCAATCGGCAACTATATCTGAAATGCCTATCGGCACCTATATCTGAAATGTTTATCGACACCTATATCTGAAATGCCTATCGACACCTATATCTGAAATGCCTATCGACACCTATATCTGAAATGCCTATCGACACCTATATCTAAAATGCCTATCGACACCTATATCTAAAATGCCTATCGACACCTATATCTGAAATGCCTATCGACACCTATATCTGAAATGCCTATCGACACCTATATCTGAAATGCCTATCGACACCTATATCTGAAATGCCTATTGACACCTATATCTGAAATGCCTATTGACACCTATATCTGAAATGCCTATCGACACCTATATCTGAAATGCCTATCGACACCTATATCTGAAATGCCTATCGACACCTATTTTTGAAATGCCTATCGGAAACTACATCTGAAATGCCTATCAGCACCTATATTTGAAATGCCTATCGGCAACCATATCTGGAATGCCTATCGGCACCTATATTTGAAATGCCTATCGGCTTCTATATCTGAAATGCCTATCGGCACCTATTTTTAAAATGCCAATCGGCAACTATATCTGAAATGCCTATCGGCACCTATATCTGAAATGTTTATCGACACCTATATCTGAAATGCCTATCGACACCTATATCTGAAATGCCTATCGACACCTATATCTGAAATGCCTATCGACACCTATATCTAAAATGCCTATCGACACCTATATCTAAAATGCCTATCGACACCTATATCTGAAATGCCTATCGACACCTATATCTGAAATGCCTATCGACACCTATATCTGAAATGCCTATCGACACCTATATCTGAAATGCCTATCGACACCTATATCTGAAATGCCTATCGGCACCTATTTTTAAAATGCCAATCGGCAACTATATCTGAAATGCCTATCGGCACCTATATCTGAAATGCCTATCGATACCTATATCTGAAATGCCTATCGACACCTATATCTGAAATGCCAATCGACACGTATATCTGAAATGCCTATCGACACCTATATCTGAAATGCCTATCGACACCTATATCTGAAATGCCTATCGACACCTATATCTGAAATGCCTATCGACACCTATATCTGAAATGCCTATCGACACCTATATCTGAAATGCCTATCGACACCTATTTATGAAATGCCTATCGGAAACTACATCTGAAATGCCTATCAGCACCTATATTTGAAATGCCTATCGGCAACCATTTCTGGAATGCCTATCGGCACCTATATTTGAAATGCCTATCGGCTTCTATATCTGAAATGCCTATCGGCACCTATTTTTAAAATGCCAATCGGCAACTATATCTGAAATGCCTATCGGCACCTATATCTGAAATGCCTATCGACACCTATATCTGAAATGCCTATCGACACCTATATCTGAAATGCCTATCGACACCTATATCTGAAATGCCTATCGACACCTATATCTGAAATGCCTATCGACACCTATATCTGAAATGCCTATCGACACCTATATCTGAAATGCCTATCGACACCTATATCTGAAATGCCTATCGACACCTATTTTTGAAATGCCTATCGGAAACTACATCTGAAATGCCTATCAGCACCTATATTTGAAATGCCTATCGGCAACCATATCTGGAATGCCTATCGGCACCTATATTTGAAATGCCTATCGGCTTCTATATCTGAAATGCCTATCGGCACCTATTTTTAAAATGCCAATCGGCAACTATATCTGAAATGCCTATCGGCACCTATATCTGAAATGCCTATCGACACCTATATCTGAAATGCCTATCGACACCTATATCTGAAATGCCTATCGACACCTATATCTGAAATGCCTATCGACACCTATATCTAAAATGCCTATCGACACCTATATCTGAAATGCCTATCGACACCTATATCTGAAATGCCTATCGACACCTATATCTGAAATGCCTATCGACACCTATTTTTGAAATGCCTATCGGAAACTACATCTGAAATGCCTATCAGCACCTATATTTGAAATGCCTATCGGCAACCATATCTGGAATGCCTATCGGCACCTATATTTGAAATGCCTATCGGCTTCTATATCTGAAATGCCTATCGGCACCTATTTTTAAAATGCCAATCGGCAACTATATCTGAAATGCCTTTCGGCACCTATATCTGAAATGCCTATCGACACCTATATCTGAAATGCCTATCGACACCTATATCTGAAATGCCTATCGACACCTATATCTGAAATGCCTATCGACACCTATATCTGAAATGCCTATCGACACCTATTTTTGAAATGCCTATCGGAAACTACATCTGAAATGCCTATCAGCACCTATATTTGAAATGCCTATCGGCAACCATATCTGGAATGCCTATCGGCACCTATATTTGAAATGCCTATCGGCTTCTATATCTGAAATGCCTATCGGCACCTATTTTTAAAATGCCAATCGGCAACTATATCTGAAATGCCTATCGGCACCTATATCTGAAATGCCTATCGACACCTATATCTGAAATGCCTATCGACACCTATATCTGAAATGCCTATCGACACCTATATCTGAAATGCCTATCGACACCTATATCTAAAATGCCTATCGACACCTATATCTGAAATGCCTATCGACACCTATATCTGAAATGCCTATCGACACCTATATCTGAAATGCCTATCGACACCTATTTTTGAAATGCCTATCGGAAACTACATCTGAAATGCCTATCAGCACCTATATTTGAAATGCCTATCGGCAACCATATCTGGAATGCCTATCGGCACCTATATTTGAAATGCCTATCGGCTTCTATATCTGAAATGCCTATCGGCACCTATTTTTAAAATGCCAATCGGCAACTATATCTGAAATGCCTTTCGGCACCTATATCTGAAATGCCTATCGACACCTATATCTGAAATGCCTATCGACACCTATATCTGAAATGCCTATCGACACCTATATCTGAAATGCCTATCGACACCTATATCTGAAATGCCTATCGACACCTATATCTGAAATGCCTATCGACACCTATATCTGAAATGCCTATCGACACCTATATCTGAAATGACTATCGACACCTATATCTGAAATGCCTATCGACACCTATATCTGAAATGCCTATCGACACCTATTTTTGAAACGCCTATCGGAAACTACATCTGAAATGCCTATCAGCACCTATATTTGAAATGCCTATCGGCAACCATATCTGGTATGCCTATCGGCACCTATATTTGAAATGTCTATCGGCTTCTATATCTGAAATGCCTATCGGCACCTATTTTTAAAATGCCAATCGGCAACTATATCTGAAATGCCTATCGACACCTATATCTGAAATGCCTATCGACACCTATATCTGAAATGCCTATCGACACCTATATCTGAAATGCCTATCGACACCTATATCTGAAATGCCTATCGACACCTATTTTTGAAATGCCTATCGGAAACTACATCTGAAATGCCTATCAGCACCTATATTTGAAATGCCTATCGGCAACCATATCTGGAATGCCTATCGGCACCTATATTTGAAATGCCTATCGGCTTCTATATCTGAAATGCCTATCAGCACCTATTTTTAAAATGCCAATCGGCAACTATATCTGAAATGCCTATCGGCACCTATATCTGAAATGCCTATCGACACCTATATCTGAAATGCCTATCGACACCTATATCTAAAATGCCTATCGACACCTATATCTGAAATGCCTATCGACACTTATATCTGAAATGCCTATCGACACCTATATCTGAAATGCCTATCGACACCTATATCTGAAATGCCTATCGACACCTATATCTGAAATGCCTATCGACACTTATTTTTGAAATGCCTATCGGAAACTACATCTGAAATGCCTATCAGCACCTATATTTGAAATGCCTATCGGCAACCATATCTGGAATGCCTATCGGCACCTATATTTGAAATGCCTATCGGCTTCTATATCTGAAATGCCTATCGGCACCTATTTTTAAAATGCCAATCGGCAACTATATCTGAAATGCCTATCGGCACCTATATCTGAAATGCCTATCGACACCTATATCTGAAATGCCTATCGACACCTATATCTGAAATGCCTATCGACACCTATATCTGAAATGCCTATCGACACCTATATCTGAAATGCCTATCGACACCTATATCTGAAATGCCTATCGACACCTATATCTGAAATGCCTATCGACACCTATATCTGAAATGCCTATCGACACCTATATCTGAAATGCCTATCGACACCTATTTTTGAAATGCCTATCGGAAACTACATCTGAAATGCCTATCAGCACCTATATTTGAAATGCCTATCGGCAACCATATCTGGAATGCCTATCGGCACCTATATTTGAAATGCCTATCGGCTTCTATATCTGAAATGCCTATCGGCACCTATTTTTAAAGTGCCAATCGGCAACTATATCTGAAATGCCTATCGGCACCTATAACTGAAATGCCTATCGACACCTATATCTGAAATGCCTATCGACACCTATATCTGAAATGCCTATCGACACCTCTATCTGAAATGCCTATCGACACCTATATCTGAAATGCCTATCGACACCTATATCTGAAATGCCTATCGACACCTATATCTGAAATGCCTATCGACACCTATATCTGAAATGCCTATCGACACCTATATCTGAAATGCCTATCGACACCTATTTTTGAAATGCCTATCGGAAACTACATCTGAAATGCCTATCAGCACCTATATTTGAAATGCCTATCGGCAACCATATCTGGAATGCCTATCGGCACCTATATTTGAAATGCCTATCGGCTTCTATATCTGAAATGCCTATCGGCACCTATTTTTAAAATGCCAATCGGCAACTATATCTGAAATGCCTATCGGCACCTATATCTGAAATGCCTATCGACCCCAATATCTGAAATGCCTATCGACACCTATATCTAAAATGCCTATCGACACCTATATCTGAAATGCCTATCGACACCTATATCTGAAATGCCTATCGACACCTATATCTGAAATGCCTATCGACACCTATTTTTGAAATGCCTATCGGAACCTACATCTGAAATGCCTATCAGCACCTATATCTGAAATGCCTATCGACACCTATTTTTGAAATGCCTATCGGAAACTACATCTGAAATGCCTATCAGCACCTATATTTGAAATGCCTATCGGCAACCATATCTGGAATGCCTATCGGCACCTATATTTGAAATGCCTATCGGCTTCTATATCTGAAATGCCTATCGGCACCTATTTTTAAAATGCCAATCGGCAACTATATCTGAAATGCCTATCGGCACCTATATCTGAAATGTTTATCGACACCTATATCTGAAATGCCTATCGACACCTATATCTGAAATGCCTATCGACACCTATATCTGAAATGCCTATCGACACCTATATCTAAAATGCCTATCGACACCTATATCTGAAATGCCTATCGACACCTATATCTGAAATGCCTATCGACACCTATATCTGAAATGCCTATCGACACCTATATCTGAAATGCCTATCGACACCTATTTTTGAAATGCCTATCGGAAACTACATCTGAAATGCCTATCAGCTCCTATATTTGAAATGCCTATCGGCAACCATATCTGGAATGCCTATCGGCACCTATATTTGAAATGCCTATCGGCTTCTATATCTGAAATGCCTATCAGCACCTATTTTTAAAATGCCAATCGGCAACTATATCTGAAATGCCTATCGGCACCTATATCTGAAATGCCTATCGACACCTATATCTGAAATGCCTTACGACACCTATATCTGAAATGCCTATCGACACCTATATCTGAAATGCCTATCGACACCTATATCTGAAATGCCTATCGACACCTATATCTGAAATGCCTATCGACACCTATATCTGAAATGCCTATCGACACCTATTTTTGAAATGCCTATCGGAAACTACATCTGAAATGCCTATCAGCACCTATATTTGAAATGCCTATCGGCAACCATATCTGAAATGCCTATCGGCACCTATATTTGAAATGCCTATCGGCTTCTATATCTGAAATGCCTATCGGCACCTATTTTTAAAATGCCAATCGGCAACTATATCTGAAATGCCTATCGGCACCTATATCTGAAATGCCTATCGACACCTATATCTGAAATGCCTATCGACATCTATATCTGAAATGCCTATCGACACCTATATCTGAAATGCCTATCGACACCTATATCTGAAATGCCTATCGACACCTATATCTGAAATGCCTATCGACACCTATATCTGAAATGCCTATCGACACCTATATCTGAAATGCCTATCGACACCTATTTTTGAAATGCCTATCGGAAACTACATCTGAAATGCCTATCAGCACCTATATTTGAAATGCCTATCGGCAACCATATCTGGAATGCCTATCGGCACCTATGTTTGAAATGCCTATCGGCTTCTATATCTGAAATGCCTATCGGCACCTATTTTTAAAATGCCAATCGGCAACTATATCTGAAATGCCTATCGGCACCTATATCTGAAATGCCTATCGACACCTATATCTGAAATGCCTATCGACACCTATATCTAAAATGCCTATCGACACCTATATCTGAAATGCCTATCGACACTTATATCTGAAATGCCTACCGACACCTATATCTGAAATGCCTATCGACACCTATATCTGAAATGCCTATCGACACCTATATCTGAAATACCTATCGACACCTATTTTTGAAATGCCTATCGGAAACTACATCTGAAATGCCTATCGGCAACCATATCTGGAATGCCTATCGGCACCTATATTTGAAATGCCTATCGGCTTCTATATCTGAAATGCCTATCGGCCCCTATTTTTAAAATGCCAATCGGCAACTATATCTGAAATGCCTATCGGCACCTATATCTGAAATGCCTATCGACACCTATATCTGAAATGCCTATCGACACCTATATCTGAAATGCCTATCGACACCTATATCTGAAATGCCTATCGACACCTATATCTGAAATGCCTATCGACACCTATATCTGAAATGCCTATCGACACCTTTATCTGAAATGCCTATCGACACCTATTTTTGAAATGCCTATCGGAAACTACATCTGAAATGCCTATCAGCACCTATATTTGAAATGCCTATCGGCAACCATATCTGGAATGCCTATCGGCACCTATATTTGAAATGCCTATCGGCTTCTATATCTGAAATGTCTATCGGCACCTATTTTTAAAATGCCAATCGGCAACTATATCTGAAATGCCTATCGGCACCTATATCTGAAATGCCTATCGACACCTATATCTGAAATGCCTATCAACACCTATATCTGAAATGCCTATCGACACCTATATCTGAAATGCCTATCGACACCTATATCTGAAATGCCTATTGACACCTATATCTGAAATGCCTATCGACACCTATATCTGAAATGCCTATCGACACCTATATCTGAAATGCCTATCGACACCTATTTTTGAAATGCCTATCGGAAACTACATCTGAAATGCCTATCAGCACCTATATTTGAAATGCCTATCGGCAACCATATCTGGAATGCCTATCGGCACCTATATTTGAAATGCCTATCGGCTTCTATATCTGAAATGCCTATCGGCACCTATTTTTAAAATGCCAATCGGCAACTATATTTGAAATGCCTATCGGCACCTA
The DNA here is from genome assembly GCA_034508555.1 of Venustoraphidia nigricollis. Classification (NCBI taxonomy): domain Eukaryota; kingdom Metazoa; phylum Arthropoda; class Insecta; order Raphidioptera; family Raphidiidae; genus Venustoraphidia; species Venustoraphidia nigricollis. The sequence continues at coordinate 9,249 of JAVRKA010000751.1, read as the reverse complement.
TATTTGAAATGCCTATCGATACCTATATCTGAAATGCCTATCGACACCTATATCTGAAATGCCTATCGACACCTATATCTGAAATGCCTATCGACACCTATATCTGAAATGCCTATCGACACCTATATCTGAAATGCCTATCGACACCTATATCTGAAATGCCTATCGACACCTATATCTGAAATGCCTATCGACACCTATATCTTAAATTCCTATCGACACCTATTTATGAAATGCCTATCGGAAACTACATCTGAAATGCCTATCAGCACCTATATTTGAAATGCCTATCGGCAACCATATCTGGAATGCCTATCGGCACCTATATTTGAAATGCCTATCGGCTTCTATATCTGAAATGCCTATCGGCACCTATTTTTAAAATGCCAATCGGCAACTATATCTGAAATGCCTATCGGCACCTATATCTGAAATGCCTATCGACACCTATATCTGAAATGCCTATCGACACCTATATCTGAAATGCCTATCGACACCTATATCTGAAATGCCTATCGACACCTATTTTTGAAATGCCTATCGGAACCTACATCTGAAATGCCTATCAGCACCTATATTTGAAATGCCTATCGGCAACCATATCTGGAATGCCTATAGGCACCTATATTTGAAAGGCCTATCGGCTTCTATATCTGAAATGCCTATCGGCACCTATTTTTAAAATGCCAATCGGCAACTATATCTGAAATGCCTATCAGCACCTATATCTTAAATGCCTATCGACACCTATATCTGAAATGCCTATCGACACCTATATCTGAAATGCCTATCGACACCTATATCTGAAATGCCTATTGACACCTATATCTGAAATGCCTATCGACACCTGTATCTGAAATGCCTATCGACACCTATATCTGAAATGCCTATCGACACCTATATCTGAAATGCCTATCGACACCTATTTTTGAAATGCCTATCGGAAACTACATCTGAAATGCCTATCAGCACCTATATTTGAAATGCCTATCGGCAACCATATCTGGAATGCCTATCGGCACCTATATTTGAAATGCCTATCGGCTTCTATATCTGAAATGCCTATCGGCACCTATTTTTAAAATGCCAATCGGCAACTATATCTGAAATGCCTATCGGCACCTATATCTGAAATGTTTATCGACACCTATATCTGAAATGCCTATCGACACCTATATCTGAAATGCCTATCGACACCTATATCTGAAATGCCTATCGACACCTATATCTAGAATGCCTATCGACACCTATATCTGAAATGCCTATCGACACCTATATCTGAAATGCCTATCGACACCTATATCTGAAATGCCTATCGACACCTATATCTGAAATGCCTATCGACACCTATTTTTTAAATGCCTATCGGAAACTACATCTGAAATGCCTATCAGCACCTATATTTGAAATGCCTATCGGCAACCATATCTGGAATGCCTATCGGCACCTATATTTGAAATGCCTATCGGCTTCTATATCTGAAATGCCTATCAGCACCTATTTTTAAAATGCCAATCGGCAACTATATCTGAAATGCCTATCGGCACCTATATCTGAAATGCCTATCGACACCTATATCTGAAATGCCTTACGACACCTATATCTGAAATGCCTATCGACACCTATATCTGAAATGCCTATCGACACCTATATCTGAAATGCCTATCGACACCTATATCTGAAATGCCTATCGACACCTATATCTGAAATGCCTATCGACACCTATTTTTGAAATGCCTATCGGAAACTACATCTGAAATGCCTATCAGCACCTATATTTGAAATGCCTATCGGCAACCATATCTGGAATGCCTATCGACACCTATATCTGAAATGCCTATCGACACCTATATCTGAAATGCCTATCGACACCTATATCTGGAATGCCTATCGGCACCTATATTTGAAATGCCTATCGGCTTCTATATCTGAAATGCCTATCGGCACCTATTTTTAAAATGCCAATCGGCAACTATATCTGAAATGCCTATCGGCACCTATATCTGAAATGCCTATCGACACCAATATCTGAAATGCCTATCGACACCTATATCTGAAATGCCTATCGACACCTATATCTGAAATGCCTATCGACACCTATATCTGAAATGCCTATCGACACCTATATCTGAAATGCCTATCGACACCTATATCTGAAATGCCTATCGACACCTATTTTTGAAATGCCTATCGGAAACTACATCTGAAATGCCTATCAGCACCTATATTTGAAATGCCTATCGGCAACCAGTCTGGAATGCCTATCGGCACCTATATTTGAAATGCTTATCGGCTTCTATATCTGAAATGCCTATCGGCACCTATTTTTAAAATGCCAATCGGCAACTATATCCGAAATGCCTATCGGCACCTATATCTGAAATGCCTATCGACACCTATATCTGAAATGCCTATCGACACCTATATCTGAAATGCCTATCGACACCTATATCTGAAATGCCTATCGACACCTATATCTGAAATGCCTATCGACACCTATATTTGAAATGCCTATCGACACCTATATCTGAAATGCCTATCGACACCTATATCTGAAATGCCTATCGACACCTATTTATGAAATGCCTATCGGAAACTACATCTGAAATGCCTATCAGCACCTATATTTGAAATGCCTATCGGCAACCATATCTGGAATGCCTATCGGCACCTATATTTGAAATGCCTATCGGCTTCTATATCTGAAATGCCTATCGGCACCTATTTTTAAAATGCCAATCGGCAACTATATCTGAAATGCCTATCGGCACCTATATCTGAAATGCCTATGGACACCTATATCTGAAATGCCTATCGACACCTATATCTGAAATGCCTATCGACACCTATATCTGAAATGCCTATCGACACCTATATCTATAATGCCTATCGACACCTATATCTGAAATGCCTATCGACACCTATATCTGAAATGCCTATCGACACCTATATCTGAAATGCCTATCGACACCTATATCTGAAATGCCTATCGACACCTATTTTTGAAATGCCTATCGGAAACTACATCTGAAATCCCTATCAGCACCTATATTTGAAATGCCTATCGGCAACCATATCTGGAATGCCTATCGGCACCTATATTTGAAATGCCTATCAGCTTCTATATCTGAAATGCCTATCGGCACCTATTTTTAAAATGCCAATCGGCAACTATATCTGAAATGCCTGTCGGCACCTATATCTGAAATGCCTATCGACACCAATATCTGAAATGCCTATCGACACCTATATTTGAATTGCCTATCGACACCTATATCTGAAATGCCTATCGACACCTATATCTGAAATGCCTATCGACACCTATATCTGAAATGCCTATCGACACCTATATCTGAAATGCCTATCGACACCTATATCTGAAATGTCTATCGACACCTATTTTTGAAATGCCTATCGGAAACTACATCTGAAATGCCTATCAGCACCTATATTTGAAATGCCTATCGGCAACCATATCTGGAATGCCTATCGGCACCTATATTTGAAATGCCTATCGGCTTCTATATCTGAAATGCCTATCGGCACCTATTTTTAAAATGCCAATCGGCAACTATATCTGAAATGCCTATCGGCACCTATATCTGAAATGCCTATCGACACCTATATCTGAAATGCCTATCGACATCTATATCTGAAATGCCTATCGACACCTATATCTGAAATGCCTATCGACACCTATATCTGAAATGCCTATCGGCACCTATTTTTAAAATGCCAATCGGCAACTACATCTGAAATGCCTATCGGCACCTATATCTGAAATGCCTATCGACACCTATATCTGAAATGCCTATCGACACCTATATCTGAAATGCCTATCGACACCTATATCTGAAATGCCTATCGACACCTATATCTGAAATGCCTATCGACACCTATCTTTGAAATGCCTATCGGAAACTACATCTGAAATGCCTATCAGCACCTATATTTGAAATGCCTATCGGCAACCATATCTGGAATGCCTATCGGCACCTATATTTGAAATGCCTATCGGCTTCTATATCTGAAATGCCTATCGGCACCTATTTTTAAAATGCCAATCGGCACCTATATCTGAAATGCCTATCGGCACCTATATCTGAAATGCCTATCGACGCCTATATCTGAAATGCCTATCGACACCTATATCTGAAATGCCTATCGACACCTATATCTGAAATGCCTATCGACACCTATATCTGAAATGCCTATCGACACCTATATCTGAAATGCCTATCGACACCTATATCTGAAATGCCTATCGACACCTATATCTGAAATGCCTATCGACACCTATATCTGAAATGCCTATCGACACCTATTTTTGAAATGCCTATCGGAAACTACATCTGAAATGCCTATCAGCACCTATATTTGAAATGCCTATCGGCAACCATATCTGGAATGCCTATCGGCACCTATATTTGAAATGCCTATCGGCTTCTATATCTGAAATGCCTATCGGCACCTATTTTTAAAATGCCAATCGGCAACTATATCTGAAATGCCTATCGGCACCTATATCTGAAATGCCTATCGACACCAATATCTGAAATGCCTATCACAACCTATATCTGAAATGCCTATCGACACCTATATCTGAAATGCCTATCGACACCTATATCTGAAATGCCTATCGACACCTATATCTGAAATGCCTATCGACACCTATATCTGAAATGCCTATCGACACCTATATCTGAAAAGCCTATCGACACCTATTTTTGAAATGCCTATCGGAAACTACATCTGAAATGCCTATCAGCACCTATATTTGAAATGCCTATCGGCAACCATATCTGGAATGCCTATCGGCACCTATATTTGAAATGCCTGTCGGCTTCCATATCTGAAATGCCTATCGGCACCTATTTTTAAAATGCCAATCGGCAACTATATCTGAAATGCCTATCGGCACCTATATCTGAAATGCCTATCGACACCTATATCTGAAATGCCTATCGACACCTATATCTGAAATGCCTATCGACACCTATATCTGAAATGCCTATCGACACCTATTTTTGAAATGCCTATCGGAAACTACATCTGAAATGCCTATCAGCACCTATATTTGAAATGCCTATCGGCAACCATATCTGGAATGCCTATCGGCACCTATATTTGAAATGCCTATCGGCTTCTATATCTGAAATGCCTATCGGCACCTATTTTTAAAATGCCAATCGGCAACTATATCTGAAATGCCTATCGGCACCTTTATCTGAAATGCCTATCGACACCTATATCTGAAATGCCTATCGACACCTATATCTGAAATGCCTATCGACACCTATATCTGAAATGCCTATCGACACCTATATCTAAAATGCCTATCGACACCTATATCTGAAATGCCTATCGACACCTATATCTGAAATGCCTATCGACACATATATCTGAAATGCCTATCGCCACCTATTTTTGAAATGCCTATCGGAAACTACATCTGAAATGCCTATCAGCACCTATATTTGAAATGCCTATCGGCAACCATATCTGAAATGCCTATCGGCACCTATATTTGAAATGCCTATCGGCTTCTATATCTGAAATGCCTATCGGCACCTATTTTTAAAATGCCAATCGGCAACTATATCTGAAATGCCTATCGGCACCTATATCTGAAATGCCTATCGACACCTATATCTGAAATGCCTATCGACACCTATATCTGAAATGACTATCGACACCTATATCTGAAATGCCTATCGACACCTATATCTGAAATGCCTATCGACACCTATATCTGAAATGCCTATCGACACCTATATCTGAAATGCCTATCTACACCTATATCTGAAATGCCTATCGACACCTATATCTGAAATGCTTATCGACACCTATTTTTGAAATGCCTATCGGAAACTACATCTGAAATGCCTATCAGCACCTATATTTGAAATGCCTATCGGCAACCATATCTGGAATGCCTATCGGCACCTATATTTGAAATGCCTATCGCCTTCTATATCTGAAATGCCTATCGGCACCTATTTTTAAAATGCCAATCGGCAACTATATCTGAAATGCCTATCGGCACCTATATCTGAAATGCCTATCGACACCTATATCTGAAATGCCTATCGGCACCTATATCTGAAATGCCTATCGACACCTATATCTGAAATGCCTATCGACACCTATATCTGAAATGCCTATCGACACCTATATCTGAAATGCCTATTGACACCTATATCTGAAATGCCTATTGACACCTATATCTGAAATGCCTATCGACACCTATATCTGAAATGCCTATCGACACCTATATCTGAAATGCCTATCGACACCTATTTTTGAAATGCCTATCGGAAACTACATCTGAAATGCCTATCAGCACCTATATTTGAAATGCCTATCGGCAACCATATCTGGAATGCCTATCGGCACCTATATTTGAAATGCCTATCGGCTTCTATATCTGAAATGCCTATCGGCACCTATTTTTAAAATGCCAATCGGCAACTATATCTGAAATGCCTATCGGCACCTATATCTGAAATGTTTATCGACACCTATATCTGAAATGCCTATCGACACCTATATCTGAAATGCCTATCGACACCTATATCTGAAATGCCTATCGACACCTATATCTAAAATGCCTATCGACACCTATATCTAAAATGCCTATCGACACCTATATCTGAAATGCCTATCGACACCTATATCTGAAATGCCTATCGACACCTATATCTGAAATGCCTATCGACACCTATATCTGAAATGCCTATCGACACCTATTTTTGAAATGCCTATCGGAAACTACATCTGAAATGCCTATCAGCACCTATATTTGAAATGCCTATCGGCAACCATATCTGGAATGCCTATCGGCACCTATATTTGAAATGCCTATCGGCTTCTATATCTGAAATGCCTATCGGCACCTATTTTTAAAATGCCAATCAGCAACTATATCTGAAATGCCTTTCGGCACCTATATCTGAAATGCCTATCGACACCTATATCTGAAATGCCTATCGACACCTATATCTGAAATGCCTATCGACACCTATATCTGAAATGCCTATCGACACCTATATCTGAAATGCCTATCGACACCTATATCTGAAATGCCTATCGACACCTATATCTGAATTGCCTATCGACACCTATATCTGAAATGCCTATCGACACCTATATCTGAAATGCCTATCGACACCTATATCTGAAATGCCTATCGACACCTATTTTTGAAACGCCTATCGGAAACTACATCTGAAATGCCTATCAGCACCTATATTTGAAATGCCTATCGGCAACCATATCTGGTATGCCTATCGGCACCTATATTTGAAATGTCTATCGGCTTCTATATCTGAAATGCCTATCGGCACCTATTTTTAAAATGCCAATCGGCAACTATATCTGAAATGCCTATCGACACCTATATCTGAAATGCCTATCGACACCTATATCTGAAATGCCTATCGACACCTATATCTGAAATGCCTATCGACACCTATTTTTGAAATGCCTATCGGAAACTACATCTGAAATGCCTATCAGCACCTATATTTGAAATGCCTATCGGCAACCATATCTGGAATGCCTATCGGCACCTATATTTGAAATGCCTATCGGCTTCTATATCTGAAATGCCTATCAGCACCTATTTTTAAAATGCCAATCGGCAACTATATCTGAAATGCCTATCGGCACCTATATCTGAAATGCCTATCGACACCTATATCTGAAATGCCTATCGACACTTATATCTAAAATGCCTATCGACACCTATATCTGAAATGCCTATCGACACTTATATCTGAAATGCCTATCGACACCTATATCTGAAATGCCTATCGACACCTATATCTGAAATGCCTATCGAATCCTATATCTGAAATGCCTATCGACACTTATTTTTGAAATGCCTATCGGAAACTACATCTGAAATGCCTATCAGCACCTATATTTGAAATGCCTATCGGCAACCATATCTGGAATGCCTATCGGCACCTATATTTGAAATGCCTATCGGCTTCTATATCTGAAATGCCTATCGGCACCTATTTTTAAAATGCCAATCGGCAACTATATCTGAAATGCCTATCGGCACCTATATCTGAAATGCCTATCGACACCTATATCTGAAATGCCTATCGACACCTATATCTGAAATGCCTATCGACACCTATATCTGAAATGCCTATCGACACCTATATCTGAAATGCCTATCGACACCTATATCTGAAATGCCTATCGACACCTATATCTGAAATGTCTATCGACACCTATATCTGAAATGCCTATCGACACCTATATCTGAAATGCCTATCGACACCTATTTTTGAAATGCCTATCGGAAACTACATCTGAAATGCCTATCAGCACCTATATTTGAAATGCCTATCGGCAACCATATCTGGAATGCCTATCGGCACCTATATTTGAAATGCCTATCGGCTTCTATGTCTGAAATGCCTATCGGCACCTATTTTTAAAGTGCCAATCGGCAACTATATCTGAAATGCCTATCGGCACCTATATCTGAAATGCCTATCGACACCTATATCTGAAATGCCTATCGACACCTATATCTGAAATGCCTATCGACACCTCTATCTGAAATGCCTATCGACACCTATATCTGAAATGCCTATCGACACCTATATCTGAAATGCCTATCGACACCTATATCTGAAATGCCTATCGACACCTATATCTGAAATGCCTATCGACACCTATATCTGAAATGCCTATCGACACCTATTTTTGAAATGCCTATCGGAAACTACATCTGAAATGCCTATCAGCACCTATATTTGAAATGCCTATCGGCAACCATATCTGGAATGCCTATCGGCACCTATATTTGAAATGCCTATCGGCTTCTATATCTGAAATGCCTATCGGCACCTATTTTTAAAATGCCAATCGGCAACTATATCTGAAATGCCTATCGGCACCTATATCTGAAATGCCTATCGACCCCAATATCTGAAATGCCTATCGACACCTATATCTAAAATACCTATCGACACCTATATCTGAAATGCCTATCGACACCTATATCTGAAATGCCTATCGACACCTATATCTGAAATGCCTATCGACACCTATTTTTGAAATGCCTATCGGAACCTACATCTGAAATGCCTATCAGCACCTATATCTGAAATGCCTATCGACACCTATTTTTGAAATGCCTATCGGAAACTACATCTGAAATGCCTATCAGCACCTATATTTGAAATGCCTATCGGCAACCATATCTGGAATGCCTATCGGCACCTA